>LBNU01015213.1:2295-25239 GCA_014162995.1 Artemisia annua
GGAATGTGAAGATACCATGTATGATTGGGTACCAATATGTTGAGCATGCATACATTGACTGTGAATCCCCAATCAACGCAATATCCTCAAGCCTTTATAGCCACATCATGAACAAACCTCTTAAACCTAGGAAAAACCCAAAGTATCCCGGTGGAGTTTGTAACTTCGTTGGAAGGGTTAAGGGTATTCATGTCCTTGTCGGAAATTTCACCTTTGTCACCGATTTCATTGTCCTTGAAGATCTAGCAAGTGTTATTGACAGCCGCTTATCTCACGTTGTGTTAGGAAAACCATTTGTTGAGGTGTCTAATTTGAAGTATAATCGTTTAGAAGGCACGGTTCAATTTTCTAATAACATTGATAGAATCACTTATAGGATGCCCTATAAAGCAAAAGAGTTCCTTTTTGTGCCTCGGCTAGACAAAGATTACATTGGTGCAGTTGAGGACATCAATGATGAGGATAAGGAAAAAGGCATGAACTATGTTTGGGATAAGAGGAGCCTTTATTATAAAGATTGCTTGAGCCTAGGACCTAAATATAAAATTGACATGGAGATTGTTAGGAGGATTAGAGAGGCAATGGAGAGGCGAAACGGTAAAACGTAGAACCGGTGACTTTGAGTCTAGCTACAAGACTCGTAAATAAAGAAAAGCGCTTCTTGGGAGGCAACCCATGTTTTGTGTGTTTTTGTGTGTTTATTTGATTTTATTTGTTTCCTTATGTAAGTTATATTTCTTGTTATTGATTCATGCTTCAAACCAAATTGTGAAAATGCTTTATTTTGTTTTTAACTTCGTCTTAACTACATATAAAGGTATTTTGCAAAAGCTAAGTGTAAGGGAAATCTAAATTGGTTTATATAGAACGAATGGACATGAATCATAACAACGAAATTAGCTTACATATTAGTACTTGTTTGAGTCAAATGCTTGTATCGAGTCATAATGAATTTTTGCAGGAATTCCAGGAAATAAGATCTAGTTTTTCTAGAATTTTTCCCGGAAGCTTAACATGAGAATTCTGTCAGAACTTTCTGACGGCGTCAGGGTTAACACCTGACGGCGTCAGTCTATAATTTTCTGCAATTTTTGAAAGTTTTGTATTTTTCCGGAAACCTAAAAAGTTTTGTCAATTCTTTAACTTATAATCTCCAGGAATTCTGCAAAATATTCATTCCACAAGCATTATATCTTATTATGTAGATTTTACCGCCGATTTTACGCGAGGTTGGCCTTTATCTTTTTCAGGTTAACAGGTTATTTTGGACAAGAAGACGTTTATTATTTCGGAAGGGAAGCTTTGAACGTTCATCTATCTTGAAAGAAGATCTACCCATGTTACATCACTATCCACAACAAACGATTCAGGGGAGTATTTGATTTCATTCTTTCATCTTATTTACTTTTACGTCTTTTATTTGAACATTGGGGACAATGTTCGGTTTAAGTGTAAGGGGGTAAATGAAGGCACCGTTGAGAATACACTTACGCTTGATGTTTTGCTTTGTTTGATAGTAAATTTGTAATAAAACCAAGAGAAATATTTGTTAGGGCAATTTTAGCGCCAATTTAAAATTTTTTACAACATTTAGAAGTGAAACCTTGATCTTAATGAGCGTCTCATGGATAGGAAATTGTATGACTAGCACAAAACCGTACCACTAAAAAAATTTTCCACCCCAAATATGTGAGGTTCGCCCCTAGAATTGGTAGGAAAAGCATCCATCTTTGATGCTATGATGTGAGTACTGGTAGTATTTAGATTCTAGAACTTGCGTTAGGACCATCTCAAATCCACAAGTGAGACTACATTCGTATAGTTAAGATTTACTACATGATAAGAGGCATTAGGATAAACCCATTGTTTTACACCCGTATATTTGTTATAATTACATTGACTTCATTGGTCAAGTAATTCTCCCACACCCTTTGCGTTGTATCCATTTTTGGTACACGATACCCCTAGTACACCCCTCCGAGCCTATCGTTTCGTTTCGACCTTTGAGCATCTTACTCATAGTGAGAATTTGTTTACACCCCACTAAATGTACACCTAAATCGCCTTAGCCTACCTTGTATGCACCCACCTTTGGTGCATTATTGTGAAAACATTTGTTAAACCCTTAGTTAATTATCCGGTCAATTACATGGTTGCTAAGTTAAGTCATATCCTTGTACATATTGTTTTGTGACGATTGGGACTCATGGGTAAAGTACTAGCGTGATAAAGTAATGGGGAAGAGCAACAATATTACCCCCATATGTGCTAAACATTTTAAAAGTACTCCAAGTTTTTCGATTATCTTAATTCGAGTCATTAGAATAGTGATTGTAAAGTTATGTAAAGATTCGAGTGTAAGGGGGATGCAAATCCCCTATGATGTATTATTTTGGATGGTAGGGTAAGAGTGTATGAAAAAAAAATCAAGAAAAATACAAAAAAATATGAAAAAGAAAGAAGAAAAACATACGGACTACCATCCCATTTCCTTTTATGTTTCTTTTTAGTTTGTGTTCTTTCATTTTTAGACTAAGATTGAGTCGAGTCTTGACTTAAGCAACGATGTAGAGTGCATGTATTTGATAATGATAATTAGCTTGCCACCACTAAATACCCCGTATTCCAACCAAACCGTGTTATCATATCCCTACACCTTACGTTACAACCCTTTATAAAGCCCTCTTTGATAGTTTATCTTAGGTGCTTACGCCTAGTGGAGGAGTAATTGATCCTTTCCCAAGCCTATGGTAATCTATTTGCTATGACAGGTAGTGAGTGTTATTTTCCGTTTCCATTTATGAGATATAAACTTTATGACATTTGAGAGATGTGAGAATCCAAACACTATTTGTGAGGTGCTAGTGTATGATTTCCGTGCTTGTTATGATTAGGGTCTAATAACTATTTGTTGTAATTACTTTTATATTCGTGTTAAATGACCCCTAACTCATATTTTGATTGGAATAAAAGCTCATTTGCTTGAGGACAAGCAAATCCCAAGTGTAAGGGTATTTGATGAGACGAAAAGTGTTACGCTTTTAGGGGGTCATTTAAGCCCTAATTCGTATAAATGTGATCAAATATTGCCCTAAATCGTTCCTTTTGTCATTTTAGGTACTTTTGAGAGGAATTCTGGAAAACATGCATATTCGGACGTTTTTGGAGCATAAAAGTGAAGAAAACGACAAAGTCTCAAAAGATGAAGATTTACAACCTGACGGCGTCAGAAGTCACAAGGTGACGCCGTCAGAAAGCCTTGACAAAAGAGTGGAAACCAATTATCAAATGACGGGCCAGAGGAAATTTTGGATTTAACACCTGACGCCGTCAGGTGTTAGGAAAAGTAGGCCGTCAGGAGTAAAGTTAAAGAGTGACGGCCCAGAAGGTTTTATAAGGTGACGGCGTCAGAAGTGGATCTAGGCCATCCGAGAAACCTAATGGCGGCGAGCTGACGGCGTCAGCCCTTATAACCTGACGCCGTCAGAGTGTAAAATCTATATATAGTTTTCTAATTTTCATTCATTAGTGTGGAACTTTGTGGAGAACTTTTAGGGCAAACCCTAAAGACGAATTTTCTGTACTTTTTAGGGTTTCCAACCCTTGGAACCCTCATGCTTAATTAAAGATAAGTCTTCACTTTAATTCAATCAATATGTCTATGTGTTGGTTGATTATCTCTTTTGCTTGTCTTTTAATTAACATGTGTAGCTAAATTCTCTAGTGTTTGCTTAGATCTAATGAAACCTAACTATTAATTATTGGTTGATTGGTGTGTGTTGTTGTTTGTTGGGATGATTGTTCCATCAATGTTAGGCTCAAGAAAACTGGCCAACCTCCTTTATGGTAACGTGCTTGAACGTCTTGGGAAACATGTAGCCAAGGCATACTAGGCTATTAAGGTAGTATTTAACGCATGAGCCACTGTTTACAACCCCTATGGTTGTGCCGTGCATGGCATAGGGCGAGATAAGAGCTCATAGAATTGGAGAGATATGTATGCCACTCCATGAGTTATTAGGAATACACCCTTCATCCACACAAGTAACACACATATCAATTAACCGGTAAAAGATAGTTAGGGAGTAATGAAATCTAAGTAAACACAATTTTCTCCATATTGTTTGCACAACCACAATAGTTTAGATATTTATTTTATTTTAATTTGCATAAGTAGTAAACTTGGGTTAGTTGATTAACAACTAATTCCGCCCTTCTTCCAAAAACCGAGATTTTAATTGCTTTCATAAAAATATAAAAATACAAAAAAAATCTTCCTTCCACCTTTAGACCTATTAGATTAGCTTTTCTATCCTAACGAACACTATTCCCTGTGAGAGAACGATCAATCCCCCGTACTTACCACTATCCTATACTACATCGGTCAGGTACACTGCCTGGTGGGGGTGTAAGCCTCTTGAGATCCCTCGAGAGGTAAAACCTGTTGTAAGGTCACAAAACCACGCATCAGTTATAAACCCTTGGATCTCTCATGTTACATTGAAGATAAGCAATCAATTAATCATTCAATATGTCTATGTGTTGTTTGATTCTATCTTGTTCTTGTCTTTTGTTTAACATGCTAGGCTAGATTTTCTTTGTGTTTGCTTAGATCTAATGAAACCTAACTATTGATTATTGATTNTATATAGGGACGAATTTGTAGTTTACGTTCGGTCGCCAAAGCAACCGAATTCACAAACATTGCCACCGGAATTCACTCGACCGATTGTTTCCACTAATGATCCAACCGATTTCGAAATCGGTCACCAAACCCACTCGACCGAATTTGCACGGCCCTTAGTGGGCAGCCTAACATATCATAATATTTTATAATTTTTAAAGAAGTACTACAATAAATAATTTCACTTTTTTGAACCATGATTTTCAATTAGAATTTAGACTTTTCAAAACATTCTTTTGATAAAAATCTTCATTACGCACTGAATTTTTAATAAAAGATATGTGTATTTAAACAAAAAGGTCACTGCTAGCTAGAAATGATTTATAAAAGGGAACTTGTACAAATAAATCTTATTGGCCGGCTTGGCGGCGAATTATGAGCAAGTATGTATCAATAGGTACAGTATGTATGTGCTATACTTCCCTGAGAATAACTAGTTTGTTGGTAAATGTTTACTAATACTTGTAGTGACTAGTGAGTTACTATGTTGGCGAGTGTAATACTAATACAAGTAGTTAGTTACTAACTTATTATTGATACTTAAGTAATTGTATTGTTAGTGAGTTGCAACTTCTACTGAAATAATGGGTGATAATCTATCTAACAGTGTTAAACTAAAAATTGGATAGAATATACGGAGTATAACTTACTTATTATCAAATAAGAATGTGAGATTTTTTTTCAGACACCTAAATATATTGTCTCAAACTCTTTGGATTACAATGAACACATGCATGACTATCGTAAAAAAAAAATAAAAATATGTAGTCTCAAATGTCAATAAGTTGACATCATCTATATGAGATTTCGAAAAAGTTGCAATTAAGTCCTTTTTCTCTAATTAAATAAGGAACAATTTATTACGTTGTTTTAAGCAAACGGCAATTGCGATGAAATTGAGTGTGTTATGGTAGGCCCTGGAGTCCATTCTATGAAAGTGCTTGGTTAATTCAACTCTACATTGAACGAACTCATAATTGGTTCAAATTAATGAATAAAGTCTACCTAGAGCTAGATGATTGAGAGATTTTAATGTGTAAAGTTCTGAACTGGATCATAATTAAACGTTACGAATATTTTGTTACGTGTTAAATACACATATGATATTTGGTCACATGAACAATGACGTAAACGTTTTTACGTAAATCCTCTGTTTAATGATCTCAAGGCATGGAAAGCATCGGATGTCCCATTTGTGGCTAATGACGTGACTTATAACAAAGAATATTATCTTACTGACAGGATATATGGAATAGTCTGTTCTTATTAAGTCCATAATAAATCCAGAGACGAATGATCACAAACGAAACTTGTATAAGACAAAGCACAAAGCAGCAAGGAAAGATGTGAAACGAGCTTTTGGTGTATTAAAGAAAAAATGGAACCTACTTAAACAGTCGGCTCGAGGGATGATGAAACGTAAAATACCGGATATACCATGCGTCATATGACTGATATTACATGATTCCTGGTAGGGTGGCAATTCAGGTCGGGTTCGGGTTGGCGGGTTCG
This sequence comes from Artemisia annua, assembly GCA_014162995.1. Lineage (NCBI taxonomy): Eukaryota > Viridiplantae > Streptophyta > Magnoliopsida > Asterales > Asteraceae > Artemisia > Artemisia annua. The sequence goes on from LBNU01015213.1 coordinate 8,492, forward strand.
GGTTGATAGGTTAGCGGGTCAAAAATCCCCAACCAAAACGTGACCCATTTAAATTATCGGGTCAGCTATGTCAACCCTAACCTGTTTACACATAACCCGAACCTGACCCATTTAACCCGTATATATATTTGGGTTGACGGGTTGAATAGGTTAAACGGGTTTCCGGTTGACAATTTAACCCGTTTTATATACAAAAGTTGGCAGATTACACGAGTTAAACAGGTTAACCGGGTTTGTGGGTCGATCCGTTTAACTCATTTAACCCGTATAATAAAATATGAATAATTTTTAATTCAAGAAAAAAAATCTTAAGCGGGTTGGCGGGTCGACCGCTTAATTTATTCTCAACTTGAACCTGGCCTGTTTAATAAACGGGGTTAGATGGGTCGATGCAAACCCGACCAGAAATCTATTTAGACTCAACCCAAACATGTTAATTTTCGTATCAGTTTCAGGTCGGGTTTCGTGTCAGGCTAGAAATTGCCACCCCTAATTTCGGGCAGGGGATATCTCCCAGATTTTTTCGAGATGAGCAACATCGTGATAATGATCCCGTAAGAACACATAAAAAAGCGTTAGAAGTTATACACAACAGAATAACTCATCTACGCCTAAAAGTCGATTTAATGGAACACATCTGGCATCGTGAAAATCTATACTAGTTTAGTGATTTTATTTGTAATTTTTTAAATGTATTTTAATTACTATGTAATGGTTTTTTATTATTAATGAAATTTAATTTTGTTATAAAATGTAAAAATAAAATGATGTCGGTCGCTTTATTATGTTAAAAAATCGTCGGTATGTTGCGGGAGAGAGAAAACTGGCAGCAGGAAGATAGCGTAACTGATTCATGGTATCGTTGGGTAGTCTTACTTTCAACTTTTAAATTCGTTACCGATGTCTTGTTAAGCAAGCAACCCACATCCACACATACTGACAACACCTACACCCACACCGTAGTATATGACTTTTAGTCCTTCAAATTTTATGACTTATGCACTGTGCACCCCTAAATATTTCTATAAAAGGCTACCATCTTCATCAATATTTCTCTCTAAATTTTGCATCTTCTAAATCAACTTCACATTCACCGGTCACCACCCATTATGACCAAAGTTTCCCTTGCAGTCCTAGTTTTGATACAAAAAGTTCCATAGTTATTTTGTTATATTTCAACTTCAGTTTCGATTTCTGTTTTTGAGCTTTGTTTTTTTAAGCTCTTGTTTTTTTCACAATTAATTAGAATTTTTCTCAATTACTCACCTTCTTCTTAATATCCTTATTATTAGTATTTTTTTTTTTCATTTCTTTTCTACTCTTTCTTTTCACAATTAGTTTAAGCAAATTTGTATTAAAAGTGCGAGTTTTGTTACTATGGCGGCTAATTTTACAGCACCACTAGTGAAAAACCCCACAACGCATTTTCGTGGTACTAGAGGGAGAATCAAAGCTCAAATTTTTGAAGGGATTGCAGTGACACTAGTTTTTGCAGTCTCAAGAGCTGTCATTTTTCTCGGTATAGTGAAGCAAACTGACGTATTCGCCCCTGCGGTACCCCCCATAACCACTATGACTAGTGGTGATGATTATATTGATGGACATGGTCAAGGTGAAATGGCTTTTTAGACTTTTCATAAGTCTCTGTTCATTTTAAATTACATGAAGTTGTTATGCTTATGTAATGTTTTTTTCTTCTTCTTTCTATTTTTGTCTCTTCATTTGTGTTGAAGAGTTATATAATCTCGTTCATTCGTTTGTACTTTATGTCTTACTTGTTCTAATTTACTATGTACTTTCTATTAATGAATAAAAAAAGGTTGTAACCTTTTGGTGTTTGTGTGTAGATCTTGTCTTGTTTGGTGTTGCTATAATCTGTTTAAACATTTGTTCATGTATAGTTTTGACTTTTGAGAATGATTTGTTTGTTTATTACGAGTATATGCATTATTGTGATGAACCTTAATTAATTTACACTTTATGGAGTACATAGTCTTGATCATATTAGTTGATGTTAAATAACAGTGTATTAATGATTATAAAAAAGAAAAAATAATAAAAATAGAAAGGTTTTCCCTTTTCAAGAAAGTGTTACAGTGATATTTATACAAAGTCAGAGAAGTGTTGTCCCAACAAACGAGCTAAACAATGATATAGTCTAGACTCTAGAGAGAGAGATAAATACTTCGCACACAAACTTAAAGAAAGATGAGAGAAAATGATAGCTTCTTTATTGTGTGACACTTCAACAAGTGAAGTCTTGAGGATTATACGGTATACCCCTACTAGAGCTGGCAAATCGTGTCTTAACAGGTCTTAACAGGTTCGGAGCGCGCGAATAACATAAGTTTCAAACATGAAACGACTCGTTTAACACTTGACTTTGGTGGTTTGAGTATGACAGATATACGTTTTATGTGTCAAATAAGTTAAATATTGAACCCTAGAACACTAAAAACAATTATTTTAAAAAATAAAAAAATTGCATAGTACATTTTTTCTCTTAACAGGTCTTTAACAGGTCTTAACAGGTACCCAATTGCCAGCTCTAACCCCTACAAACATAAGTGGATCTCGTGACTCTACTAGTCACGAGAGTCTCGTTGCTTGTCTAGGGGTCTCGTGACTCATATATGTGTCACCAGACATAACCAAACTTGTACATTACATAATATAAACCTACATCCAAATCTTTAACCATTACATTCATCATAGACAAAACCATGGAGAGTTTTTTTATGTCCTAACAAGAAATTATATTCACGAATTAATAAGACATCTCATAGCAAATCTTATAATATTAGACACATATACATTATATTGTTAAGCAAGTAGTCATGAAGCAACAACATAGCTAGATATTGCCAATTAAATGGAAGTTATAAGGCTAGTATTAGTGGTGACCGCACTCGACCATGCCACATCAGCTTTCTCTCTCCAAAGACTTGACGACGACAAAGTTGCCACAGTAAAAAAATCAAAATAAATAAACTCACAAACTCTTGTGCAAAACTCGGTCGTTTATTCGACCAAGTTGCCAAATTTGTCGTCCCTCGATCGAAGAAGACCAAATGCCCACAATGGCTTGACCGATCAAGACCTTGTCCGCTGCCACTGGCCTAAGTTTCCTGACTCCTAAGTATTTTATAAATAAAAGTAGAGACAGTGTTAGTCCAAAAAGATTCCAAATATAAATATGTAACTTATTGCTATAACTATAAGTGTAGGGGCGGAAATGAGCCGAACCGTTTGTGAAAAGCTCGGGATCGAATCGGTAAAAAGCTCGACGAGCCGAGTCTAAACAACCATGAGCCCGAGCTCGAGCCTAATTTGTGGCTCATTTATTAATCGAGCTCGAGCATGAGCTTTATAAACAAAGCTCGATTAGGCTCACGAGCCTAAACAAGCTTAAATGACCGTAGCATATTTTAAATATTGAACATACATAAACTTATACATTTGCATTATAGTAGAGCATATTTAACAAGCTTATTGACGGATTCAATATAGATTTATTACGAGCTGATATCGAGCCAAGTTTTAATGTTTCCTTGACGTATCGTAAAAACGAGCCGAGCTTGAGCTTAAGGACAAGACTCGAACCGAGATGAGCTCGAGCTTTATAAAACTTAAACGAGCCAATCTCAAACTCTAGCAGCCTTGGGCACAACTCGGCTCATTTACACCCCTAATTGTAACACATATGGTATAAAGTTTGCGGTAAATATTTACAGACTCCGTAATAAACTTGGTCTAGCTAAGAGGGGAAATATCATAAACACATACTCGTCATCTGATTTGGGATACTTTAAAACATCATAATAAGCTAAGTTGAATATTTTGATATAATAAGGACTGAAAATCTAGGCCCTGGAGTAGTTGATATTTCACATGACTTACGTTGCGTGTTAGCTTTCTGAAATGCTCCGTAATAGTTTATTACAACAATGATTAATTGTCCAAAGATTGTTGCTTGGGGTAGGCTAATAATAGAAGTTATTGATTAATAACAATTGACGAACTCTATATTTATTAAGTATCTAATTAGCTTCTTGTCACATCAACTTTAAAACCAATCCCATTACCCAAAAACATAACTATGTGAATCCGTTAGACTAAAATAGATCTGACTTAAATTATACTAACAACAAAAAAGTTCAAATATAAGTCCCCACCAAAGAAAAAGCTACTCGTATTGGCTAAATAAAAATTAAACTGAATTAAATCAAACTATCTGAGTAGTAAAAACGAGACATCGACCATGAAGTTAATTAATCAAATCATGAACCGAGCATGCATTTCGAACGAAAAGGAAACTATATGGCGATTTTAAAATGTTTAAATGAAAACTTCTACGCTATCCCTCTTGATTTCTCGAGCGACTAATCTTCATCAAAACACTCGCAAATTGCTCAACTCACTCGATATATAGAGTGCCTCCGTTGTAACGTAAAAATTTCAAAAAAAGAGCAATGTGGCATTTAATTTGTGTCTAATTTAACTTAAGATAGCAAATAGAAATTTCTGTGAAACTGCAAATTTATGAAACTTCATGTAAATTCATGTGGGGCTATTCTATACAGATATAGCTTTTAACCGATCAAGTTGGTTTATAAAATAAAATTTAATTTAGTCGCAATGAAAAGGACTTTAAACAATAAACAATTGGTATTGTTTTCTTTCTTAATTTAACTCGTGGCATTAGCAAGTGTTTGGACTTTGGGTATATGTTGCCAGAAACTGAATATTAGGAGTGCATATAAAGTTAGAAAATAAAATTTAATTTAGTCGCAATGAAATAGGACTTTAATAATTGTTTTCTTTCTTAATTGTTTTCTCACACGTACCGCTTATTCTATATATATACTAAAGCTGTTGATGGAGCCATATTAAAAAATAATTTTTTTGGGCTTTTTACTTGGGCTCTTTTTGGTCCATTCTTGCATACTACTTTCTTATTATATATATTATACTCCCTCCGTCCCAAATTTATTGTCCAGTGTTGACTTTTTTAGTCTTTCTCCTTCAACTTTGACCTTATATATTTTTGTGGGTGTTATATAATATTTGATGCAAAATATATAAATGGATTGGGTTTTAAGTCTACTTTTTAATGGTATAATTTCTCATCAAGTATTATATAATAAAAAATATATATTTGTGGTCAAAGTTAAACCACTTTGACTTTGAAAATTCAAAATGGACAATAATTTTGGGACGGAGGGAGTATATATATTCTAAAACCCATTTGCTTAGGAGCAGTAGCTTTCTTAAGAACAACGATTTTGCTACACAATAGTAACACTGTTCATAGCGTACTGTGCATCCTCCCTTTTTCATCTTTTTTTTTTCTTTTTTTTTTAAATATTGTGGCAAAACCGATCCAGACAACACTTCCAAATCCGATCCGAAACAATACCAAATCAAAACCAAACTAAATCCATCTAACCTAAATAAATCCCGGCCTACCCGTGACTCGCCGTCAGCCACGACGTGGCCTAGACGCGGCTGCTGAACACAACGCAAGCCAAGCGCACCCAAGACAAAACCAAACGGGCCCGAAACAAATTTCAAATTTCAAATCCAAATTACCAATAAATACATTTACCAGGAATTGACCGGCCCAAAAAAAAAGGCCCTTCACTTTGACTTCCGGGTTGGATGCGGGTTTTTTCGGCCCATTTTGTATAAATAATATTTGGTACACCCGAGTGTCACTATTCCCACAACTCACATCCCCTTCTTTGTCCAAGGATCCGACCGGGTTGTTACTCCACCGTCGGCTAACCGGAATCCGATCCAACCAAAAATATAACTAATGTTGTGCTACATTGCTTCGTGAGGGGGTCTACAGTAAAATGAATATTTTATTAACTTTGTGGTTCTTTCGGTGCCAAATGTTAGCGTCTACAGTACACGGCTTCCTTATATCCATATATTTGTGGTTCTGGATTCTTCATATCTCTGAATCTATGAACTTCCGGTGGGCGTCCAAAAAAGGTTTGTTTTTTATTTATGGTGATTAATTTCAGTTTAATTTTAGGGTTTTACATTTTTATACTTTTTTTATTTAATGTTTTTTTTAACAAATTAGGGTTTCCTTAATTTGGGGGTTCGGTTGATTTCTTTTGTAGGATGCGTTCCTGATGATGTTTGCAAGAGGCCCTTTTGAGGTAATTGTTTTCATCTAATTCATGTTTTTGGATCAGATTATATGTTTATCATGCTTGGTGACTTATTTAATTTAAATGAATTATTCGGATTTAGATGGGTTATAAAATGAGAAGCTATGATTTGGAATGCCAGGGATGGATGAAAAATATTTGGATGTATAAAATTTGTTCTAAAAGTGATATGTAAAATATAGGCCTTAGCGTATGTGTGTGTCGGTGCAAATAAGCATGAAATTTCATGTGAAGCTGATTATTGATTGTTGACTTAATTGCAGCTATAGGATGGCAACACATTCCGTATTTGTGTTTGCAACCATGGTGACCTACGCTTGGCTGTTTTCGTTCGCACCACATGTGTGTGCAAACATGGTTACCTAAGGTTTGTTTTTCTAGGTAAGTGTAGTTTGCCGAAAACCGTACCTTGGCGGGGTAACCACATGGTTGCAGCCATGGCGTTTTACGGGTACCACTTCCATTGTCGCTGATCTGATCTTGCTTAAAATTGAGCCGTTTTTGGGGTCGGTTGTTCTTTATATTTATCGTATGTGATTAAAATCGAGTATGCATAATCGATTTTTGCGAGGCAATGATGAAGAGGTGTTTCGCCTACTTAATGCCTAACATGTACATACAGGCAATGATGATTTAGCAGCACCGGTATCTTGGCGGGGCAACCTTACCCAATTGGTGGTTGCAGCCATGGCTGGTGCTCGGTTTTGCTCCTATATTTGCAAGCCTAGGTTATTTCAACATGATTACTTTGGCAGCGTCAGTCTCTTGGTGGGCCAGCCTTACCCGAGTGGTGGTTGCAGCCATGGCCAGCACTCGCCTTTCTGAGCCATTACGTGATGATCATCCTGTTGTGGTACAGATGTGAACGTATGTATGTATGTATGTATGTGTTTTAACAATAAGAAAGAAGAATCTCAGAATGATTCTAATGATAAACGGTATGCCTATTTGCTTTGTGTGATCGTTTTTGTTCTGCTACATGTTTATTACAAGGCTAAAGCAAAAGGCTACTTTGTTGGGATTAAGTTATCCCTGGTAAATGTATAAATTTATAATTGCCATATGCAGTTTCTGTGATAGTCGTTGGTCATGCTATGTTTGCAGCCATGGGCAACAATATTGCCTCTTTACTTTTTCTATCCATTTATTGGTTACGGTGGCCTGCATTAAGCTTGAAAGCCTGATATCTTGAACGTGTGGGCGATGATGAACTTTCTGCATATTAACTTTTCATGAACGTGCCTAGCGTATTCCCGCAACTCGGCNTGACCAACCCAACGACTCTATTATAGGATACACATTTTATGTTTGATTCCAGGTGCGAACTATTTTAAGTGGGATGCATGAATTGCTAAAAAGGGTGTGGTGATGTTTTTGAAGCTAGGATGTGGAGTGGAAAAGCTTGAGGCTAATGTTGATTTTCAAGCTGAAGGACTGGATGGAGATGACGCCATATCATACTTTTTTTTATCTAGAACTTCAGGGTCCGCAATGCAAAATGAGGCTGGCGTAAGAAGTGTTTGCACTCGCGCAGCCTCAGATACTTTCCAACATTATTCAGGGGACGGTGTTGTTCCATCTGAGACGGGATCCACTTTTGTTTATAATCAAGGTATCCCTTATCTTTTTTTTCACTATGCTTAAATATTAGCTACTTAGATTGTGTTCTTACATGTTCTTATCTTTTTTTCATTATGCTTAATATTTGTAAGTTTAGCTTTACTAAAAGTTATTGTTTTATATTGTCAAGGTGGAAGATGAGAAAACAATACTAAGAGGTCAAATAGAATCAAGAACACCAGCATGTAAAAGAAGATGTCGTTCGTGTGGTAAAGCCTATTATGACCATATCTACACCTATTAGTATAGGCCAGATAACTATATGTTGTTATATGGCTAAATCATAACGCCTGTTAGTATAGGCCAGGTAAGTTTGTTTGTTATAAGCTGAAATTCAATTTGTATGCTGAATGTAGGTATGAACCAACCAGGACATATGGAGGTCATCATTACACGGCACAAAGGCTGGTATATCTGCTAGAGAAAAGCTTCTTGGTGATCGTGAACATAACTTTGCAGTATGGATATTGATTACTCACCCACAGGTTGTGAATTTGTAACTATATATTATGGCAGAACATTAGATTTATTAAATTTATTTTTGCATTCACTTCAGTAATCAAAGCATCGTTCTCAAATTTTATACAACTTTTGCAGGTGTGGATATTTGAGTATAATCGTGTGCTTTGTGCATGAAATGGTGACATGAAAGGTTTGTACGAAAGCAACAAGGAGTTTGGACGAAAGCAATTAAAGAAGAAAACGGTATTTAAGACATGATAGTTGCAGGTTGATAAGGTTCTGATGGACACTAATGTGGAGCTGCCTTCTAAAATCTACTACTATTAAGCTAAGTAACCTTTTTTTTTTTTTTTTTTTNTTACTCAAATTGAAATTTAATTTGTGTTTTGGTCATAGCTTGATTATAACGTGAATCTGTTTTATGTGAAATAATAGTTATTGTCATCTGAGATGAAGAATGATCATTCATGGGAAACTCTATGTGAAATAATAGTTATTGTCATCTGAAATTGTCTGTGAAGGGCCCTAAGATACATAAGATTCTTTTCTTTTTTTTCATTTTTTTTTATTTATTTTTTTATTTTTTTTTACTCAAATTGAAATTTAATTTGTGTTTTGGTCATTGCTTGATTATAACGTGAATCTGTTTTATGTGAAATAATAGTTTTTGTGTATTTAGACTTTGAGTACGGTTAGTCCAACATAGAGTTTTCTTTGTAATCTGAAAGCTGTGTCAGCTTTATCTGCTTCAATCTCATACGTGGAGGCTCATTTCAACATTTCTTTTGTCACAGATGTATTGTTACATGATTCTGCATTCACAAGTAATAAGATTACCTGGACGGTATGGATTCGGCAATGACAGAACGAGGCAGCAGGTGGGAAACATTTTACAATACTTTTAGAAAATCAAAGAGCTACATGTATATATATGAACCCACTTTATAGGTATACGGAGCTTACCAGCAGTTGTAAAGTGTGTTCAAATTTACATAAAAGGGAATGGTGAGTTGGCTTTTCTATTGTTAGTTCGTATGACACAACTGATAATGGTGATCTAATGGTTTCTTAACTATGCAGGAAATGAGTAATTATGTTAAGATGGATGGTGCGACGAAAAGTCACAGTGGTAACCATTTTTTTTTGGTAATAATTTACATTGTGTGTTGTTTCTGACTTTATTTGCTTGATACAAGAAATGGTTACATTGTGTGTTGTTTCTGACTTGATTTACCATATACAGGTCAGGCTAACCAAGGTAAAAGGGAATCAAGACATCTGGGCTAACCCAGCTGATGGCAGAGGTAGTGCTATTAACTACATTAACGACTAAGTTGGTTGTCAACATGCTCAAATTGCTTAGGACTTCGGCTATAAAGGAGTTGAGGTATGCTAAACAAAATCGTTTCTTTAATGTGGGTATATAGTATACTATTCGTTATAGCAAACACAACCCAATACTTTAGTGCATAAGCTCAAATAGTTTAACATTTCACTAATCGCACAAGTTACAGAGGTATTCCTATAAAATACATGCTATTTTTGCTGATAACTTTTATGTGCAGGACGTGTCAATAGGATATATGAGATTAAATTAAGTAGGGGGTGTTTGTTTAGGCTTATTTGTCCAGCTTATGAGCTTATTAAAAGTCTATAGGCTAAATTGGGTGTACCGTGATATATTTATTCGTCACTGATAAACAACTCGGGACACCTTTTAAATTGATTATTTTAAACTCATTCTTAATGGAGTTGAAGTTACAAGTTTTACCTTTCGGTTAAATGCAATGCTTTATACAACCAAGCATTTCACTTAAGTTGATGTTATGTGCTTACAATGAGCAGTCTCGGATGCCACTTCAGCAACAATATTTGTTACCAATTAAGAAAATCCAAACACAATTTTCATAACTACATATTTCTAAGCCGTTTATATAGATTGTGTGTTTTGCTTGCTGATGAATATGATGTGATCAATTCTATATACAAGCTTTCTTCTGAAGTTAATATAGTTTATTCTTCTTTTACAGGACTTCGATTCCGTATATGAGACAAGAACACACCGGTACTCTTGGCATCATTTTCAAACAAGTTATATATGCAGGTGACGAGATAGGGTCCAACCTCCTTAGATATGGAATCTGCATTCTTTACCTTTTGTATACCATTTCATTATAACCTTACATGCTTTAGATATTGTTCCTTATTTGGCAAAACTTACCGCGGCAACGCGCGGGTGATCCATCTCGTCTCAAATAAACATCAACAACTTCAAGAAACATAACCAAACACAAAATAAATATATATAAACATCAACTCACCGAGTCAACCAAGTTCACTCAGTGTGTTGACCAAGTCAACTGCCGAACGGAGGGCGCCTACATGAGATCCATATCAAGATTTTAAAACCAATTTTATTATTAAAAATGTTTATATATTCGGATTTTTAAGAAATAACTAGGGTTTTCAAAACTTTATATAAAAATATAAAAGGGTGTGTTTGCTTTGTCCTTTACCGATTAGAAATCAAAGGAGGGTTTGGATGGTGGTGGTGGCATATGGTGGTGGCGGTAGTGATGGGTTGGTGGTGATCCGAGGGGTGTGGGAGCGCGCGGGTAGTACGAGAAGAATCGGGACAGCCCGATCTATCAAATGGTGGAATAAAACAATTTTGCCGGAAAAATTTTCCGGCGACCGGAAATCACCGTATTTGGTCGGCATAGGTGGTGGTTTTGGTCAGACGCAAAAAGAAGGAGAGAGGGATAGAATATTATGATTTGTGTTGTGAAAAAGATTTAAATAAAATAAATGGGTTTTTATATTTAGGGGAAGGAACAAAAAGTGAGTCATATAAATGAAACAAAGGGTGGGAGAGGGTGATGTTGCCAAACTTTTGGCTAATCTTTTCACAACACACCCGGGCATCATCGAGCTACCAAACGACTCGAAAAATTAAAAACTTGGCATATTCACGAAAATAATTTTCCTACGAAACGAGTATAAATGGCAATTAACTTTCAAGAATACAATATATTTGCAAATCATACTTCGAGTTTTCTAGTGCGCTGGTTTCTTCTAGATATATTAATTGTTTAGCTAATTTTTTTCCGAATACATCTAATAACTTTTTACATGAGTTATTAATCTTAATATAAGTATCGTTGCACTTTTGTAGTTGTACGTAAGCCCATATTTTTAAAGGAATCATCAAAAAAGCAATTACTATATACCCGAAAAGAAAATAAAGCTGCGGAAAACAAAAACCCGTAAACAACTACTTTTCAAAAAACCCACAATAAAAGCCCCGCAACGCGGCGGGCAACCACCCCGATTGTTAAAATCAACCAAGACATAATGTCAAAATTATATCTTTCTTAATTAAAGGACAACCTCTCCTTTGGAAAACAATAAAGATATATTAGAACATATAAGATCATATTTGAGACCAAACTTTTTATATACCAAGGACTAATCATCCAACCATACATCTTCCCTCCATCTTTATTTATCTAATGGATGATATTAATCAACACAATTTAAAAAAGACCACTTCATCATTTTTTTTAAATATTAATATCTTTTCAAACCGTTAATGTAACGCGAAAAAGTATACGTTTACGACGAGCATTTAATTATCTTTCTATAGATAGGCACTTTAGATATATTTCGACAAATTTTTTTTTTTCGCGTTTTTCACGTTTTTTTTCGTGCCGAAAATCATATATGATATAATATACTATATATGTAATATCAATAATGATAATCATATATGATTTCTCAAGGGCCACCAAAAAAAAACGAAAAAAACGAAAAAAAAATTTTGTCGAAAGTATATCAAAGTGCCCGTCTATAGAAAGATAATTAAATGCTCGTCGCGATGGTGTATTTATTTTTGCTTAACGATTAACGGTTTAAGATATATTTAAATTATAAAAAAAGGGTGAAATATTAAATGCTTTTAATCTCAACCATTGATTTCTTTTTAGATGGATGGTGGGGATGAGTCCCTTGGTATGTGAGAAATGTTTGGTTTTTTAAATAACTCAACTCATTATTAGACTACTCTATTTTTTATTTTTTATTTTTTTTAAAAATTTTACTCAAAAGGCGACTTTTTGAAAAACACAAACGGATCATTGCATGTTTCCTCGGAAAATCGGCAAGTTGGTGTTGTCAAAGATCATGGTTCAAGATGTTTTTTGAGCGAGCTGAGAGTCATTGGTAATCCGTCTAGTTATTCGGATTACTCTCTCCATAAAGAGATTTTCAGGTCAATCACAAATCATAAAGACTACCGCGCATCTATGATTCGGAAGTGCTAATAACTTCTTGTTTCTGAGTTTTTTGAGAGATAATTAATACACCATTACTATTTTTCATTGCCATCCCATATAAAGTTATCGCAATTATTGTTTTACTATGGTTCATAATTTGTATATGTTCAGGCTTTAATTATAAAGAGATTATGGTAAATGCAAGAAAAAATAGTATAAAGACAGTTAGACAATATAATCCTGTAATTATTATCTCCTTTTATCATAGGGTTAAATTCTTTCAGTGTGTTCGGGTTCAGTTGCCATACATTAAGAGATTGATCCTACTAGCCATGGCTTTGGCTCTACTGCGTGGTTTGTGGCTGTTTGAACATTAAAGGATCGTAAACCTTTGTACCATAAAAATGATCAAAATCGCACTTGTTTCACAATCATTTACTCTTTAATTCCACAAACAATTTATGTTCGTTGGCATCAGGGCCGGCCCTGAGCATGTGCGGCATAGGCGACCGCACAGGGCCTTCGATTTTTGGGGGCCTCCGATGTCTAAAAATTCAGTATTAATATATACTCATTCTTGGAAGATTTACTCTCATTAGAAGATGATTTAGGATAGAAAATATAAGATTTTTATAATAGAAAAGAGAAAGAACCTTCTTCCTGTGTTTTAATGGCGAAAATGAAATATGGGTTTTGAACTTTTGGTGAAGAAGATAACCTGATAATTGAAGGATATGTTTCTAGTGGGGCCGCAAGTTTTTATTTGTGTTTTAGCTCTATTAGTTTCAAAAGTTTAGTTCCAGCCCTCTTAAATTCACAGTTTATTATTTCAACCTCTTTAGTCTTTACCTATTTTGCGTTTGTGGTTCAAAATCTAAGAAAGTTTAAATTAAACCCAAATTTCACAATAAAACTATATATGAGTTTGAAACATGTCCTAAAAAATGTTCTTTAGCTATGGTATATTTCAAAACATCTTATGTTACAAAAGTTATGTAATGCTTTAAATGTTACAACTAGAAATTGGAAATTTGTTTGATCGATATCAAAAGCAATGCATCATTGAGTTAATAGTTGCCGAGTTTATGAATACTTCATCATCTTTCAGAACAAAAAGGCCCATTTTAAAAATAATGGCACAGGGCCTCTAAATTCCACGGGACGGCCCTGGTTGGCATTGACTTTGGTATAAGGTTTTATATTATTTTGACTTGGTATATAGGGTAAAGATCTAGTGAGAAGAAAACTTAAAATGAGAAGGATGAGAAATAACTATAACCACACATTTGAGATGCATCGATTTGATTTAGATGCATTTCTATTCATTTAGATGCATCCCAATAATTTTCGAAAGTGATTTTGAAGTAAAAACAATGCAAAGTAGTACTAACAACAAATTTGACCCGCAGAGGACGAAAAATGTATAGTATTCGTCTAACTTGATGAAATGCATCTAATATATGTATATGCATCTAATTTTTTGCTAAAAATTATATTATGTTGCATGTAAAAGATTAGGGATGCATCTAATTCAAGTCGATGCATCCCAAATGTGTGGTTATAGTTATTTCTCATCCTTCTCATTTTAAGTTTTCTTCTCATTTGATCATAAGTCATATATCTTAACCACAATTATTTACGATTCTTTAACATTGTTGAATGACATGTAAAAATTAAGTTAATTACTCCTATGATTTATGAAAATGAAAATGATTCCGATGCATAACTCATGTGTCTACTATTGTGCTTAATTCAGTCATTTTTAAATACATGTATTACATAATTCATCTCTCCTCAAAATTAACATTAATCTTGACAAGTGTATGATGATCTTTTTTAGACATAAAATTAAACATCAATTAGGTATGTCAATCAATACTTTTATGAAAATGCTCTAATTTTTTCAGGTTGTTGGAGATATATGCATCATTTCTTTTAATACATACACCATTTTCTACAAATTATACGACACATTGTATAACATTGTACTGCACAAATGATAGATCATAGATGCATGCATTAAAATGAATGGGTCTGAATTTCAACTCCCATTTATTTGAGATACTACATGGTCAAACAAGTAATTTTTCTTGTAGTAGTCGAGCTGTTCAATCATATGGTAGTCCATCAGTCACGAGTCACCACAATGGACAAATCACAAATATACCTTTCTATAGAAAGTTCGTATCATACACGAAATAATGTAACATCAAAAACACAAATCAATTCTTTTTTTCTTATGATAAACTTATCAAACTTGTTTTGTCAACTTGAATTTTCCATGAAATTTCTATCAATCAAAGTTTAATGGAAGGAGGTGTGCACGTGGGTAGGGTAAAATGGTAGTTGATTGGTCGCAATAACTTGTGTCTCAATCAACATATTTTCTTTCATCGAGTATACATTATGCAAGTAGTGTCCCCAAACTTTTATTTTCATTATGTAATTTTTTTAAACATAATTTTGTTTAAATTATGATATACTCAGAATATTAAACTCAAAATAACATTTTAACATAGATCACCTTATAGCACTAGAGAGAATCGCATGCAAGTGTTCATATAGAACTTTTTGTGTTTATCATTGTGACATTTAATTTTGTCGTACTTATGAACTCAAAAAGCTTCATAGATGAATCTAGAAGAAAATTTAATAAACGAAACGTCAAAGCTAACCTATAGATAATAATCAACGCGATTGGAAACGGAATTTTTAGAAGCATTTGCATATTATATATCTATCTTGATATTACATGCATGATTACTCTTTTGTCGGCACACATTTTCTTGTAAGTAGCAAGACTCGGTTTCGGTATTTCTATAGTATTCAATGAATCTGAAGCATTTTTGAAACAGATAATTCCATATACGAAAATCACATCACGAAAACATTCTAGATAGAGCAGTTTGAAACATCTAATGGTCATTGAGAAGGTTCTGAGTTTGCGTCGTCGATCTTAGTTGTCATAGTCGTATTTTGGCATATAATGCGTAATTTTTCATGAAGAGTCGCAACTTTTCTCTACAACCACCGTCGAGTTCATTATATAAACATATTTGGTCTTTCATATGAACATACAATATATACAAAAATTTCCATGCTTTGCTCCTCTTTCTTTTGTCTAGACATTAAGTATTCATTTTTTTCTTATGCATATACAAATTTGTTGTATCCGAAAGCAATTAATACGAACAATCTTTGATTATCATGACCCTAGCTAACTAACACCAGAAAAACTGATACAATATTCTGTGATAATCATGAGTCGTCGTGTATTTGTTAAAGATAAGAACATGACATCCGAATACTGGACACTAGAGAAGGTGAGGGTTTTGGATCTTGGGAGATGAAATAATACCAGTGGAGTATTTAATTTGGTATGATAAATGGCGATTTAAACGATGGAGCAAACCACGTTGGTTTAATAATATTTATGAGTACACATTTTCTATTCTATCTTTATTGAATTCTTATGTGCATAGTAATGTGGATAAATATTGTTTTTATGCATCATTTATCTCATATATTTGATCGGTGAACTTTACATACACCTTACAATACGTTAATTGCTGATTACACATTGTAATTATTCTTTATAAAAGTTACTTTGAGGTATTTTGTGATTATATAGTTAATATGTAAAATGGAGCTAAAATGGCGAATTTGTGAGCTTAATGTGATATACAAAGCGTTTGGATTGTACTTGAAATAAATGTGGACGATTAAGAACCAAAATGAATATATAAATACAAGCCTGATACTACTATATTGTTTGTATTATAACGTTTTTGTCTGAATTCCATTTTAGTTGATTCAAAATGCCAAAGAAAGAAGAAAAAGAAATCCTCAAATCTAAATAATGAGCAGCTTGGATTTCGAAATGTTTATGCTGAATATATTGGTTGCAAAAGTCAGCTCGTGGCATATACTAAAACTGAAAACTTACGAAATATTTGGGTTATAAAGAGAATGAAAGCACATAAAGGATAAAATTTGGGCCTTGGTTGTTTTAGTTTGGACGAGCAGAAGGAAGGAACAAAAGGAATTCTTATTCCTTTTGTTGTACTTTGTATAGAAGAGGGTTTTAGGAGTTTCCTATTCTAGTCTGGACGAGCAGCAGGAAGGAACAAAAGGAATTCTTATTCCTTTTGTTGTATTTTGTATAGAAGAGTGTTGATACAAAAGTTGGGCTTTCCTTGTTTGGGTT
>LBNU01015214.1:0-23663 GCA_014162995.1 Artemisia annua
GAGTTTAATTTAATAGATGATTTGATACAAAACGTTTTAAGATTTCAAAAGGAAAACATATTCACATAAAGATCAACCAACGCTTTATTCATAAAACTAAGTTTTGAAAACAAACTCAAAAGTACACATATATAATTAATCATATTGATTATATATTGTTTTCATAATAAACTCTAATTGAAGGTTTTTCAAACAAACATTTTATAAAACGAAAAAGAGGGGAAAACTATTCAACCCCCCCTTCTAGTTTTCAACAAAAGAAATTCATGAAGAACTAACAGACGAACTCGAAGAATACATTAATTGCAATCAAGAGTCTAGCTTTGTCAACGATGATATTGAATCATTCAAGAAGAGGAAATGTCAACTTCTCGGGATACCATATCAGAAACCTCCGACCTTTACTTCTGATGAAATCACGATTATACATGTTTTATTACCAAAAATGCCCCCATTTATGCTAATATATTTAACAATATTGTGCTTTTTATTGCAAATATTACGTCTATTGTTATTTAATTTATCAAGGTAGCGTTGGAGAATTATTGAAGCAAAAGTGAAGCAAACTGATGATTATTTGAAGATTAGAAGATATTAAAGATTTCGAGAAGATAATTTGGAGCTTATTCAATGATTTATCGAATTTAAGTGGAAGCCGAATTAAAGCCCGAAGCTTAAGTATTATCAAGTTTAGCCCAAGAGAAATAAAGCCCAAAGATTATTGCTAAAGTGGAAGCCCAAAATTCAAGCCTAAAGAGAAGCCCGAGTCTTATATTGAGCTACTTAAAAAAAAAGCCCAAGATTAAATATTGTCATAATCGATCTTATACTCAAAGCAAAAAGAAAAAAGAGATAAGAAAAGTAGTAGCAGCTCCATCTCATCCTATTCATTCAAAAATTACAAGCTGCCATTGCCGGGTCCCAGCAACACCTGCTCCAACGGTCAAATTTCATTTCCAACGGTCAACAATTTTCGAAGGGCTATATTTAGCAATAGCAGCGCATCAAATTGGGACTATCATCATTTTTATTTAATTTCCTTGCAACTTTTCATATTGTAATCAAGACAATCATTAGCATTTAATTTCCTTTTACTGCAACTTTATTTTTTATTCTGTCATTTTCGATTTGTAATAGGATTCAATAACTAGCATTTAATTTCTATCTTAACTATTCATAACTTTGGATCTTCCATTTTCATCTACGCAACTTTTTTTTTTATTCTTAGTTTGATATTAAATGCCATTTACTCTTAATTAAAGATGTAATTTTACCAATTTACTTTTTGTACTAAAACACACTTAAGTGTTATAAGTATGGTTCATGTTTAAGTTTTTATAAAATTTAATGTTTTATTCTAATTACTTTTGTTGTTAGCTTATTAGTTGCTTTTAAACTTAGTTTAATTTATATAAAGCTTATATCTTTAGCACTTTTATTGGTTAAAATCTTCTAAAGTTTAAATCTTTTTATAAAATTCATCATTTTTTAGTCATTTTAATTTATAAAGTTTGAATCTTTTAATTTTAAAACTCTTTTTTTTACCAAGTCTTTTTAGTAAAGTTTTAATATTTTTACGTTTTTTTGTTTACTTTCTTTTAAAAACCAAGTTTTATCATTTTTAAGTTTTATACTTATGAAAGTTGCAAACTTTATTAACTACAGAAAGATTTGAAGTGATTAAGTATTCCTTTGGACCAATGGAAGAATATGCCGCTATCAAGATTGCCGAATCTAACGAGCTTACCCGATCCGAAGAGAATGTTGCAGAGATATATGGTAACATCTTTCGAATGAAAAAAGAAGGATGGCACATAACAAGAACAAAATAGGAGCTGAACGTGAGTCTAACTTGAAGACTCTGGAATAAAGACAAGTGCTGACCGGGAGACAACCCAGAACTTTTCAATTTTCTGTTTTGTGTCGAGTCTGTCAGACCTGCAGAAGATGCGGCGCATCTCCACCATGGAATGCGGCGTATCATCTGCACTGGTCATATCTTATTTTATTTTTCTGCATTTTTATTTTACAACTTTAAAACATTCTGTCAGTTTATTTAATGCGGCGCATCCCTGTTTAAGGATACGACGCATCTTTTATTCTGATTCGTATTAATTCCAGGCTCGATACGGCGCATCTTCTTCCATAGGATGCAGCGTATCGACTGACCTGATGATTTACAATTTTAATTTTTAGGTTTTATTTTCACTAACTACTAATGTATTATGCAAGTTTGAACCTTCTTAACTCAGGTGTGTTAAAGTCTAGGTGGTATTATAGATTCCTGAACTTTTTGTGGAAACATCATTTATGAAGCTCAAACGTTCTAAATCCACAAGGAAGTTAATCTTTGCTCGTAAACGCATAATGGATGATCATTCCGAGCAAATATCAGGGAAGTTTTTCTGTTCTAATTCTTTTATTTTCCAGTTTTTAAACCTTTAAAACAAACAACGAGGATGTTGTTTAACTTAAGTGGGGGATGGAGAATTAGAACACTTACTTGTCCAAACTTTTTTAAAATATGCTTAAAATGCACTTAATATATCAAAATTTAAAAATTTTTAGCATGTTTTTGTTAAGTCTAAATTACATGGCCGCACACATAACATTACTTTTTGCCTATAATCAAAAACTTTAGTGTGCTGGTGACTTGTAAACTTTAGAACTTGGCTTGTATACTATTCGAGACCACCATAATGAATATTATTGATATAATTGGAGTGACTTGTCTAACTTGGTAAAATTCTAGGATTACACCCAAAAAGCCTTTATATGTTATGTGATATTAACTAACTACACTGGTTAGTTAACCCCCGTATAAACCCTTTTGTTACTCTCATTTTTAGAGTAAGATACCCCTAGAAAAACTCTAAGAGCCATTCCTTTCGTTTCTTACACCTTTGTTAAAATGTTTTGTTACACCTTTACACCTTAGCCTACCCTGTAGATTGAAATCCGTGGTTAGTTACTTTAGGCAAAGTGTGTTTCCTTACATTACCTGTGTTCGCGTGCGTAATTCATTATCTTTGGTTAGGTCGGGAAATTGCACAATGCAATTGGAGTGAAAGTACATATTGTATATTTTTAGTTTATTTTTCGTGTGTTTACTACTTTCACTATTACAATTATTTCTGAAAGTTATGAAAAGTATGGAAAAATTATCCGGAAAAATCGTGATAGAAAAAGTTGTGAAATTTTACACATTCAAAAAAAAATCGAAAAAATAGAAAAGACAAAGAAAGAAGAAAAAGTTGAAAGTTTGTTTTAACCAACTTATGTAAAGTTTTGTAAAGTGGGAGATATCACCACTATTTGTTGTTGTATATACATTTATGATTGAATGGGAGTTGGCCGTTACGGGAACGCCAACTAAGGTTATTCTTTGTTTAAGATTTTATCGAGTATAATTCGTGTCTACCTAAAGCGTGAGTTACATTAGTCAAAAGCGTGAGTTATTCAATGATAAGAGTCTTATTCATGGGTTGGTTGGGAAAGTAATTAACCACACTTAGGATTTTAATCTATTTGTTTTGTTCATTTTTATTTTGCACCAATTTATGTCCCAAATATTATCCATACCCTATATCATTCTTCATCCGAACCTTTGATTTATTGAGATTAGGGATTTGAGCAATCTTAAGTATTGTAGTCGTGGATTCGGCTATGTATTTATGATTTTGTCGCCCTTTTTGATATAATATTATTGGTGAAGATTACTTGGTCCTATCTTTAGCCTATTCGAGATAAGGAATTGAGCAATTGCGAGTATCGTGGTCGTGGATTCGATCATGTATTCGTGATTTTGTCGCCTTTTCTGGAATATGAGATCGATAGAGATTAAAAAGGATGATCAACCCTTAACCAACTAACCCATTTTACCGCTTTAGACTTGTTACTCCTTGGCTTTAGTGGGGGAGATGCGTATACTTGTCAAGCTTATGATAGAATATTCGTCACAACTAGCAACTAAACGATTTAGAATTGTTTTATATTGAAAAATTATTTTGTTTCTACTTCGTTAAGTGGTTGGTTGTGTGATTATGATAAAACGAATACGTGCTTAATTATTAAAAATAAATCCTAATACCTTTTAGGATACATTTTCATAAGATTAAATCTAAGGTTTACTTGGGGACAAGTAAAGTTCAAGTGGGGGGATATTTGATGAACTCAAATAAGTACATTTTATTATCATCATTTATCCTATTTATTTAACTTGTTTTACTTTATTATGTATGAGAATCGGTGCTTTAATGTTTACTTTAGTGATTCTCAGGTAAAAACAGGTAAAAGGTGAAACTTGGCGATTTTGGACTAATTACGGAGCAAAATGAGCAAGATGTCAAAAGTCTACTGAAACCCAGAAGATGCGCCGTATCTCACTCAACAGATACGCCGCAATATCATACTTAGATGAATTCGAAGACCATTGCCTGACTTTGAAGAATGCGCCGCATGGAATTCTACCATGCGCCGCATATGAAACTTTGGTCAAAGAAGAAGATCAAGCTCGTTCTACTCCAGATACGCCGCATCACACAATTGACATACGGCGTATCACTATCAAGACTTAACCAGAAACAATCCAAGACAACTAAAGGACATGCTCCGCATAAAGATTCAAGTTACGCTGCATCTAATGGCGGTGTACGAATATTCCAGAATATAATAAGCTTGGACCCCACGCGAAGTTAAGTCAATGCGCCGCATCTGCTCATTACATGCGTCGTATAGAACCCTCAGACAGAAACGATAAATACCCCAAGACCTAGATGAATTTTGTGTGCACCATAACCCTAAGGAGGCGAATTTAGACGAACAAGCAACACAAGACACACCCCAAACGAAGATCTTAGAGCTGTAAGAAGGTCCTGCATGTATTGAATTCATTAACTAGCAATAAAACAAGTGACAAGTTGCTTAATTATCAGGACAGGTCTTCTTATTGTCTCTACTATCTATCTGTGTACGTGTATGCTATTCGCTGATTTGTTCTCATTAGTTTTTGCTATTTAATTAAGTAACCAAACTGTGCCAGTCTTTCAGGCTGAACCCCTTTCGTTAGATTAGACTGTAAAGCTAACTTAGATATTAAAATACTGATTAGGATAATTAGATAATACGTTCCACTCTTAGTGATCGACACTCTGCTTACCATTATATACAAACTGACCGGGTACACTGCTCGTTAAGTGTGTGTGTGTTATTGATAAGTCGGCTAAATATAAATGTAAAACTTGAATAGGCATTAACACTGCTAAACCGCAACGACACATCGCACGCATCAGTAACCCACTGCCTCCACCCATTATTTATCACTGCCACGAGCTGCTACCGTGAACACCCACCAAAATCCGCTGCACCACCGCGTCAATAACTGAAAAACCACCTCCACAATGCTGCCTCCAACTGTTTGTGCGTGTGTGTGTGTTCGTGTTCGTGTAACTGTTTGCTTTGTTCAAATGTGTGTTTATTTGTTTTTATTTTTCTAAATTTTGCAATTGATTGTGTTTGACTGTTTGTATACTGCAAGTGAGGATCGAATGGTGTGAATATGTTTTGGAAAATTTATTTTGCTGAAAGTCAGTTAGTGACTTGATGCAAATGTTTACCTTCCTTTTGTCTTTTCAATAAAGAAGTTTAAAATTTTAATAACTTTGGTTTTATCTTTTCAATTAAAAAAATAAATAAATAAATAAAGCAAAGGTTATTAGTATGTGGCAATTTGTGGGGAAAATAATAATAATAATAATAATTAAAAAAAAACTAATTTGGGCAAATTTGTAAAAGATTTGGGCACATTTTGTCACTTCATTTTTCCAGCCACATCAACTTTTGCTCTCCTGCGACTTACAAACACACACCACAACACAAATGTGCTTTAGTGAACAATTCCCAATCGCTTGGGACCTCAACCCACTTCCCATTCGACGGACACCGACCCCATCTCCACAACAAGGGCAACCCCCTCCAACCCAGTCGGTTAAGGTATTATTGCGAGCAACCTTAGGCATGGCATTGAAGTGAATCATCACTTAGTGAGGCACAAGTCAAGCATGAAACCCAAAACACCACTCACGCTTGAGTGAAGGCCAAATGGGAGAAGAAAAGGTGAGTGGCTCACCTTAAGTTACAATTGAGTGAAGTGGGCCCTCATTTTGTTTTATTGTTTATTATTTTGTTTGTGAGTGTGTGTGGGTATTTAGTGGGTTATATGTAACAACCCACAAAATCTCATCACTATCATTCCCACTACAAATACCTATATCAGGTATTTCACATGTAAATTTTTGCTTTTTATGTGTATTCACTACTTGCATTACTCTCTAGACCTGCTCACGTATCCACACAAGCCAAAGATCTCCACATTCACATCTCATAAACCTTTGGTATGTCAAGCATAAGATCACAACAACACCACAATAAGTAAACTACCAATCTAACACACTAAACTCATCACAAAACCCTAATAAACCCTAGTTAAGCCCTAATTAGGTCTATGTGCTTACTAAACCCTATATGCTTATCTAAACTAGTTTGAAAGTGTTCAAGGCTTATGTATGAGTTACATTAGGAACAATAGGATATCTTAGCACCTTTAGACCCTAGTACAACCCCTTAGAGCTTAGGTACAAGTCCCTTAGGCACAAAACCATAACTAGGTTATAACTTCCCGGAAACTAGGTTAAACCTTCCCAAATCTTTCCCATAAGCTACCACCACTTAGTATAAGCATCTTAGGACTTAGGATTAGTCAATAAACACTCATAGGACCCTAAAATAGGCACTAAACCCTAAGTAAAACCCTAATCTCTCACTAAGCAAAATTAGGTCTAAACTAAACCTAACACCTAAACTAAGCTACCATAGCACCTCTAAACTAGCAACCAAGCACCCTGGTACCTCCCTTAGACCTAGCACACACCCTAGCACCTCACAAGCAGCCACACAAGGAGGTGCATCACCTCCTTGTCACTAGGGATGGCAACGGGTCGGGTTCAGGTCGGGTTCTCGTGTACCCGTACCCGAACCCGTTTATAGTACCCAGACCAGTACCCGCCCCATTATCCATTGGGTATCCGGTTAATATTACCCATCGGTTTTTCGGCTTTCCCCGCGGGTTTTGGGCATCCGCAACCGAATATTCGATGAACAAAATGGAAGATATGAAATAAAGTCACACTAAAACCCATCGATATAACAAAGCAACACACCATAATATATTCAATTTTTTTTAAAGTTAAAGGATAAGAATATCGTGTAAAGCGATTAACGCTTTCGAATGATTCATGTACAATATCTAAATGTGTTAGATAATAGAAATATTTAATATAAAAATTATAATGAAAGAAATTATATTTAAAATATATATACTCTAATTAATTCGAATACTAATAAAGCGGGTTTGGATTCGGGTAAACGGATACAGATACGGGTACGGGTACGGGTAATCGAGGGATATTACTAAAACCCGTACCCGACAAAAAAAATGTATGAATACCCAAACCCGCATCCAAACCCGCCAACCCGCACCCGAACCCGACCCAACCGGTTCGGGTTTCAATTTTCTCCATCGGTTTCGGGTGCTTTTGCCATCCCTACTTGTCACCTTCTTCTCCCCGCGATCACACCATGGCCACAACCGGCCTAGAACCGCCTATAGCCCATCCTAGTCACCTTATAGCTCCTATTAGTAATCTAGCAGCTACCCTTAGTCAGCCCCCCCCCCCCTTCCTTGACACCACACCACCACCTTTGCCACCTAAACCCCCCATTACCCTATAAATACCCGCGACCCCCAAGCCATTCCAAACCACACCTTCACTTCTTTTCACCTCACATATTCTGTATTTAGTAGTAGTATTAGGTCCCTATTAGCCATAGAAGTCGAGTAGTGTGAGCCTTGAGGCCTTGTCGAAGTGATTTCCCACTGAGAAACCCTAAACCCTCGCTACTTTCATTTTTCGACCAAGTAAGCTCTTTTACTAGTTCTAATCACTTAGGTACTGCCCTAGGATAGTTATAGGTTGCCTTAGATCACATTAGAACCCTTGTCTAAGCCTTGATCACTAGAACTAGCTCGTTTCCTTTTTAAAACCCTAAAATATATCGAATTGCCTTTTATATGCTATAAGCCCTTTCCATAAGCTATAAGCTAGATTAGGTAACTTAGATAAGCTAATATTAGTTAACCATAAGCTAGGAAACCTTTTTGTTTCATAAAAATATGATTTGCATGGAATTAGGACTAGTTTTGCAAAGTTTTCCATGCATAGGGGTATATATGGTAAGTTTCTGAAAATACTAAGTCTAGGGACTATTTTTGACATTTCTTAGAATTTATAAGTATAAGGACCATTTTTTCAAAGTTTTAAAACCTTAGGATAGAAAGTAAAATAGTTATAAACTAATAAGGACTAGTTCTGCAAAAGTTATAAAGTTAAGGGTCTAAATGGTAAATACTAAAAAATTATAAGTCCAAGGGTCATTTCTGCCATTTTCCAAAAATATATAAGTATAGGGACTAATAGTGTTGAGTCTAGATAGTTATAAATCTAAATAATATAAGTAATATAAGTCTAGGGTAGATTTTGTAAATATATAAACTATAAGTGCATAAAGTGAAAGTATTTTCATATAATTATAAAAACCTAAAGTTAGAAGCATAACACAATACTAGGGAGCTTCATGTGAGGAGTATCATGTGGATATTTCGTTTTGACGAGTTTGCTGGGTTTACGATTTAAAGTGTCCTGGCTCCTCAAACGATTATTGCATATACTTCTGAATTATGAAGGCTCGAACGGTGTTATGTTATAACTAAACTCTAATAACAACATAACTCAATATTATGGAACTTCATGTGAGGAGTATTAACTTCTGAATTATGATGGCCCGAACGGTATTATATAAATAACATAATACAATAGTAGGGAGCTTCATGTGAGGAGTCTTATACTTCTGGATTGTGATGGCCCGAACGGTGTTGTGTTATATCCAAAACACTAAAAACCCTAAGAATGATTACTTAAGAAACTTGAACTAAATAATCAAAGCTTGACATACATCAACACCTACACTACCATCAGGATACGTGAGTAAGGCAGTCTAGTTCCCGAGTCACTTTTTACATCAATCAGATTTCCCTATGCCCAGGTGAGTTTTCATAGCCTCACATCTTTTTAACTTTTCACCCTAAATGCTTTACAAACCCTGTGAGGGGGATACATGCTTACTTTTCACTTAAATCGAATACAAGTCTTTTTCTTTGGTTGTTGCACGTGTAAACTATCTGCCACCACTACATAACCAAATTCATGAATATAATCGCTTTTGATATTTTACACAAGTGAACGCGAATATAATAGATAGATCTATTGGAGTTTGACAACTCCCATTGATACTACCTCTCTCTGGAGGGTATCAATAAGTATTATATTTCAACCTCTCGAAGGATTAACTTTGGCAAGTTATCATTCTCATCCCCTCATGGTTGGGTCTGCAGCCCCCATGACCCGGATTGTTAACGTGTGGTTCATGAGCTTAGTGCAACGTACCCTACTCATGATAATAGTAGAATGCATTACAATTATCATAAACACTACATTCTCCTTGAAGGGTGTATCAACTGAACCCTGTGGAACTTGTATTCACTAACACCTAAACCTATGACTCTCACTCAACACCTAGTGTTGACTTTTTAAGCATGTATCCTAGGTATACTACTATACGGAGCTATGGCAGGAGGAGGCACTGAACTTGGAGGACTTTCAAACTGGTTATCATTCAAACATAATTTTTCATCTAGACTTTGGGACCTCAACATTAGTAAAAGTATACCTTCTACTGTAAAAACTCTGATNAAACCTATGACTCTCACTCAACACCTAGTGTTGACTTTTTAAGCATGTATCCTAGGTATACTACTATACGGAGCTATGGCAGGAGGAGGCACTGAACTTGGAGGACTTTCAAACTGGTTATCATTCAAACATAATTTTTCATCTAGACTTTGGGACCTCAACATTAGTAAAAGTATACCTTCTACTGTAAAAACTCTGATATTTTAATGAATGATAACTTATTTTCTAAAAACGTCTCTTTTCGAGTCGTTTCTATTGCTGTAACTGTGATTCCATGAAGTAATACCCCAACCCTAAATCCGCTGCGAAACGTGAAAATAGGGGTGTTACAGATTGGTATCAGAGCCTCAATTGTAGAGAACAAGGTCAAAACCTAAACTACAACTACTTTTCATAAGCCCAAGAAAGTCCTTAGTGCCCCTGCCATCCTCCGTAAAAATACGTGTTAAGGTTAGTATAGAAATTAACTGCTTAACTGCTAAATGAGTTATAATATTTCTACTATTATATAGTTATGTCTACTCCCCGCTATTCTACTCCCGTCTCATCTAGTTTACATCCGGAGACTGCTCTTTCCTCTCCAAATGTACTAGATTATCCCTCTAAACCATATTTCCCCAATTCTTTAGAAGACTCTAGGAATAATATAGATATACCATCACCCTTAGGTTTTACTCCTTTCATAGATAACCCACACTTAAAACATTTAAGAGATTTCTATGCTAAGGCATCACCTATTACTCCCCCAAACCAAATATTACATCAACCCTTTCCCTCCCCTAGAATTGAGCCACACGGGTTCTTCCTTCCTATAGAGCCTTATACACCTAGGAAACCTATCCCTGCCTATACCCCTAGATATGAACCTAGGCAACCCTCTAACTTAGCACCCACACCTTACATTGTAAACCCTCTTATTTCATATTGGAAAGATGAATTTGGAGAAAATCTCACTAGGACAACTTTAGAAAATCAGGAAGATCAAGTAGAGGATATTTTAAATAACTTAGACGAAATTTTCCTTGACCTTCTTGAGAAGATAGAACAAGGTCATGATAATAACAACATAGGCTTCCAACCTGATTATAGTAGTTTAAGAAACACCCTACGACAAAATCATTTTAAAATTGCTAAACTACAGAAAAATCAAATGAGACACCATCATAAGATAGCATTTGCCCGTTTTAGGATTTGCACCTTAAAAAAGATGATTGATGATGATGAGGAATGTCATCAATAAAATTTAGGAAACATCACAAACTCAAACCCTTAGAATTAAGAAAACCTTGGAAGAAAACCCTAGGTAGTAAGCCTTAAGAATTTTACCTTAGGATAGTTAGTACCGTAATACTTATAGGACATGTAGAATAGGAAGTTAATAACATAAGATATGCCTTAGAAACTACCTAGTGCCCTTCAATTTAGGATAATTTAGATAAACTAAGATTTAGGTATGCCTCTTCTTGATTACCCTAGGTCATCCCGAACCCTATAGTAACCCCTAGGAATCTAGATATATCCCATAAGATATGACAAGTTAGATACTTGTTATAGCCTACCTTAAACCCTTACCCCTAGGAATTTAGGATCAACTACCCCGATGCCTTAGATTCATAGATTCTAAAAACTCTTAAATAACAACCTCCCTCGTGAAAACTGAATTCCCTAAAAACACTTCCCCTATCAATGATGAGAACTCTTATTCTACATCATAGAGATCTGAATTCTTTCTCCTCCGATCTCTAAATCCTCACTACTTCCTTAGCTTTCCTCAAGCTATCCTTCCCCTAGTTAGAGAATCTACCCCTAACTATCCCCATGTGCAAGTATATGATAGTCATATACAAGCATATTCCCATCCTTCCCTCTTTACTTTCTTAGATTACTATGATTCCCGAGTTAGTTTTCCCCCCTCTTAGTAAAACCCGAACTAGGATTTCCGTACTTGAGGATTAGAAATAAACTTAGGATACCATTAGAATACGTAAGCTTAAGTATAGAATACCTTAAATCACAAAGATAGCCTATCTAAGAAATCATTGTGGAAATAGAAAACAAGATTAGGAATCTTTGAGGTTTTTATAGGTTAGAAACCAAACTAGAGAAAAACCCCTACCCCTATATGTAGAAACTAAGAAAGACATCTCTATAAGATAGGATTTAGCCTAAGATAAGAATCTTACTTGATATCGAGGACATTAGAATAAATATAAGGAAACCTTTAGGTACGAAATAGGGAATTTAAGAATAACAAAGGATTAGATAGAGTCGGTAGTTTATTAACAAGATAGGAACAAGCCTTTAGGACTTAGAACTTTAAGCCTTTAACACCTATTTTAGTAACGAGATAGGAACACTAGTCAAATTCTTGCCTTTTAGGAACAAACCATTTTGAGAATATAATTTGCCTAGACCTAGCCTCATAAGTAACCAACCCATATTAGGATTTCCCACATGACTTTAAGGATTTAGAAATACCTAGGAATGATACACCATTAGGACATCCCGAGCCTACCCTAAGAATTTATAACCCAGACTTAGAATTTGAGATTACTAATTATAACTAAGAATAAGACATTCGAGGATTTTAGATTACATCTTAGGATTTGACTTTTCTTAAGAAACACATTAGGAATTCTACTTAGAAGAAACAATGGATGCTACTAGGGGTGTTCATGGTTCGGGTAATAAACCGAATAAACCGAAAACCGAACCGAACCGAACCCGAAAAAAACCAAACAGAACTTATAACTGAACCAAATTTGTCAAACCGAACCAAACCGAAATAAAAATTCGGTTTTCGGTTTGGATATGGTTTTGGCTATCTGAACCGAAAACCAAATTTATATAAATATATATACACTTTATATATTTTTTATATATATTTATATATAAAAATGACTATTAAAATTTTATCCTAACATAAAAAACACTTTTATNTTTTAGATTACATCTTAGGATTTGACTTTTCTTAAGAAACACATTAGGAATTCTACTTAGAAGAAACAATGGATGCTACTAGGGGTGTTCATGGTTCGGGTAATAAACCGAATAAACCGAAAACCGAACCGAACCGAACCCGAAAAAAACCAAACAGAACTTATAACTGAACCAAATTTGTCAAACCGAACCAAACCGAAATAAAAATTCGGTTTTCGGTTTGGATATGGTTTTGGCTATCTGAACCGAAAACCAAATTTATATAAATATATATACACTTTATATATTTTTTATATATATTTATATATAAAAATGACTATTAAAATTTTATCCTAACATAAAAAACACTTTTATGCTTGAAATATTTTTTTTCCCAAAAATCTATATAAAAAAAATATAAATGGTATAATTCAAGTACAACCTCGGTTTTCGGTTTTGACCCATAACCGAACCAAACTTCGGTTCGGTTCTCGGTTCGGTTCGGTCACAAATATTTTCGGTTCGGTTTTCGGTTATGACCCAAAAAAAATTTTAACCGAACAACCCGAACCGAATAAACCGATTAACCCAAGAACCGAACCGATGAACACCCCTAGATGCTACTTTATCTGGTTTCAAGACCTAGGAATAGTAATACTTATAATAATAGTGATACTCGTAGTAATAGACAACTTAGGACGAAAGAGTAAACCCGAAACTTTACCTAAGAATAATGATACTCCTAGCAAACCCCTAGATAAGAAATCACCTAAACCTTCTCCCTCTTTAGAACCCTCTCCACCAAAAAGATCAAACATGTCACCCTTAGGAGTTTAGGACTAGTTATGAAAACTAGAAGAACCTTAGGGGAAAACAAATCTTGAAGGAATCTAGTAAATCTTAAATTTCATTAGGATACCATCTTTCAAGTGTCCTAAACTCTTACTCTTCCGTTTAATCTTATCATTCCGCTTTATTTTCTCATCCTTCCATTCAAATTCTCACTCTCCCGCCTTTTTCCCGCCCTCCTATTCAAATCCTATTCTCCCGCCTTCCTACTCTACCGTTTAATCCTACCCTTCCACCTCTTCGTTATCTTCCACCCCTACATACTTTCATATTTCATCCCTTGCCTTCCTTTCTTCCTTTTCGCCCTTTCCAATAAAATCCACATTTCCACTTCCTTCCATCTTTTCGTTCCTCCGTCATTTTTCACTCTATTTTTTTTCTACTCTATATTCTCTCCCTACCCCGTCCTACAATGTTCTAAAAATTAGAACTTGTATTTCTCGTCATATCGCAAGATTCTATTAGTTAGATCTTGTAAGAATATCTATGTCGAACTTTAATCATCATTATGTTCGACTATGATATTATACTGTCTCGCCTTGCAAAAGTTGCAAGAATGAGATAGTTAACGTCCAATACTACCAGGTGACTAGTTGCTAAACAGGGAGACTGTAGAACTGGTCACCATGGCTAGAACTTGTCTCCACCATGGCTAGAACTTGTCTCCATCATGGCTTGAACTTGTCTCCACCATGACTTGAACTCGTCTCCAAAACACTCCCATACCACATTTCCTTAGGTGTGGTAAATTCTCTTCATTTTCCGCCAATACTACTAAAGGATGATTTATGATGACTATTCTATTAAAATGAATTAGAACACTTCTTCAATTTAAGAAGAAAGTTATAAATCAAATGGATCATGAATTTATAAGCTCTTGCTTACAAGAATTGGGACGCCTTTACTTGTGAGTAATGAGATATATATAAATGAGTCCAAGTATCTGGCACATGCACAAACATTTCCTACTCCGTTTGTACAACTCTTTTCTTCTCTTTTATCTTTCTCGACTCATTCTTTCCCCTACTCCTACGTTCCTCAAAATCTCGGGACGAGATTTATTCAAAGGGGGTAAGACTGTAACAACCCACAAAATCTCATCACTATCATTCCCACTACAAATACCTATATCAGGTATTTCATAGGTAAATTTTTGCTTTTTATGTGTCTTCACTACTTGCATGACTCTCTAGACCTGCTCACGTATCCACACAAGCCAAAGATCTCCACATTCACATCTTATAAACCTCTGGTATGTCAAGCATAAGATCACAACAACACCACAATAAGTATACTACCAATTTAACACACTAAACTCATCATAAAACCCTAATAAACCCTAGTTAAGCCCTAATTACGTCTATGTGCTTACTAAACCCTATATGCTTATCTAAACTAGTTTGATAGTGTTCAATGCTTATGTATGAGTTACCTTAGGAACAATAGGATATCTTAGCACCTTTAGACCCTAGTACAAGCCCTTAGAGCTTAGGTACAAGTCCCTTAGGCACAAAACCATAACTAGGTTATAACTTCCCGGAAACTAGGTTAAACCTTCCCAAATCTTTCCCATAAGCTACCACCACTTAGTATAAGCATCTTAGGACTTAGGATTAGTCACTAAACACTCATAGGAACCTAACCTAGGCACTAAAACCTAAGTAAAACCCTAATCTCTCACTAAGCAAAACTAGGTCTAAACTAAACCTAACACTTAAACTAAGCTACCATAGCACCTCTAAACTAGAAACCAAGCACCCTAGTACCTCCCTTAGACCTAGCACACACCCTAGAACCTCACAAGCAGCCACACAAGGAGATGAATCACCTCCTTGTCACCTTCTTCTCCCCGCGGTCACACCATGGCCACAACCGGCCTAGAACCACCTATAGCCCCTCCTAATCACCTTATAGCTCCTCTTAGTCATCTAGTAGCTACCCTTAGTCAGCCCCCCTCCCCTCCTCAACACCACGCCACCACCTTTGCCATCTAAACCCCCTATTACCCTATAAATACTTGCGGCCCCCAAACCATTCCAAACCACACATTCATTTCTTTTCACTTCACATATTCTCTAGTTAGTAGTAGTATTAGGTCCCTAGTAACCATAGAAGTCGAGTAGTGTGAGCCTTGAGGCCTTGTCGAAGTGATTTCCCACCGAGAAACCCTAAACCCTCGCTACTTTCATTTTTCGACCAAGTAAGCTCTTTCACTAGTTCTAATCACTTAGGTACTGCCCTAGGATAGTTATAGGTTGCCTTAGATCACATTAGAACCCTTGCCTAAGCCTTGATCACTAGAACTAGCTCGTTTCCTTTTTAAAACCCTAAAATATATCGAATTGCCTTTTATATGCTATAAGCCCTTTTCATAAGCTATAAGCTAGATTAGGTAACTTAGATAAGCTAATATTAGTTAACCATAAGCTAGAAAACCTTTTTGTTTCATAAAAATATGATTTGCATGGAATTAGGACTAGTTTTGCAAAGTTTTCCATGCATAGGGGTATATATGGCAACTTTCTAAAAATATTAAGCCTAGGGACTATTTTTGACATTTCTTAGAAGTTATAAGTATAAGTACTCTTTTTTGCAAAGTTCTAAAACCTTAGGATAGAAAGTAAAATAGTTTTAAACTAATAAGGACTAGTTCTGCAAAAGTTATAAAGTTAAGGGTCTAAGTGGTAAATATTGAAAACTTATAAGTCCAAGGGTCATTTCTGCCATTTTCCAAAAATATATAAGTATAGGGACTAATAGTGTTGAGTCTAGATAGTTATAAATCTAAATAATATAAGTAATATAAGTCTAGCGTAGATTTTGTAAATAATTATAAGGGTATAAAGTGAAAGTATTTTCATATAATTATAAAAACCTAAAGTTAGAAGCATAACACAATACTAGGGAGCTTCATGTGAGGAGTATCATGTGGATATTTTGTTTTGACGAGGTTGCATGGTTTACGATTTAAAGTGTCCTGGCTCCTCAAACGATTATTGCATATACTTCTGAATTATGATGGTCCGAACGGTGTTATGTTATAACTAAACTCAAATAACAACATAACTCAATAGTAGGGAACCTCTTGTGAGGAGTATTAACTTCTGAATTATGATGGCCCGAACGGTATTATGTAAATAACATAATACAATAGTAGGGAGCTTCATGTGAGGAGTCTTATACTTTTGGATTGTGATGGCCCGAATGGTGTTGTGTTATATCTAAAACACTAAAAACCCTAAGAATGATTACTTAAGAAACTTGAACTAAATAATCAAAGCTTGACATACATCAACACCTACACTACCATCAGGATACGTGAGTAAGGCAGTCTAGTTCCCGAGTCACTTTTTACATCAATCAGATTTCCCTAAGCCCAGGTGAGTTTTCATAGCCTCACATCTTTTTAACTTTTCACCCTAAATGCTTTACTGTAACACCCCCAAAATTTGGTACAGCGGAAGACTATTCAAGCTTTCGAGGTGCTACGGGATTAATATGCATCACAAGTCATAAATAACGAGATAATGTAAACAAAATTCAAAAAAAGAACCATCCATGGTTTTTAAAGTTTACATTCATCCCAAATATCCAATGTAAGGCCCAAAAATAAGTTTAAACATAGGTCCACAATATAATATCAGACTTTAGAGTAGATCCTTTAACCAAAACGCCTTGCCAAGCCTTCCAAACAAGCATTTCCGAGCATCACTTAATTACCTGAGAAAACGCGCTAAAAGTCAGCTTACGCTGGTGAGATCATAGGTTTAGACCAAAACGCAATAGTGGACTTATACGTAAAAACCCTTGCTATGCTAGACTAGTTCTCAATCCGCAACACAAAACCCTACAGGTGCACACTATAGCCTAATCACATAATCTCATACAATGGCGACATGCTAAATTGAGGCTCACCTAATGGCGACATGCTACTCAATTGCTCACCCAATCAATTCAATATGCATTCACAAGGATGCGACATGCTCTACATAACACCCTAAGGTTGGCTCACCCCATGGCGACATGCTACAACCTTAGTGTAAACAACATAGTCTATAGGCATAGCAAGTATTAATTCAAACATTACAAATAGTCCACATAAAACAAGTTGCACGTTTTCTCACCCCAAGTTTAGAAAAACAATATTCAAGAGTAAAACTGGGGCTATGACTCACCTCAGTCCAGATAATAGCTCAAAAATCGATAGAAGCAAGAAGTATCGCTACTCAGACGACGACAACTACGGACTCGGCACTTCCTAATAATGTAAACTCGTCTTAGAAACATACTCTCAAAATCAAACATTCCCAATCCCGAACGTATTCCATTTTACTTTCCAAAATCCGTTTCTCATATTCGTTTTAGTGTTTAGTATCCGTGCATGTGTGTGTGTCGACTCAACAAGATCCATATAACATACCATCAACATAAACAAACAATAACTATCTATGGGTCTAGCCGTAGCTTAATAAGTTCCTTAAATAGATCATAGACGTTTATCGAGTTCGTCAACCCGATAATCCTCCACAACATATTTACTTAACTTATTATTCTAAAACCATACCACGTCCTAAATCACATAGCACATAACGTACTACATGGTAAGCTTTAGAGTTTAATAAGTTTTATAAATAGATCGTCAAAACTTATCGAATTCGTCAATTCGATAAACTTCACAAAATATTTATTAACTTATCACCTCGAACTCCTACCACGACCTAAGGCGTCGTAGGGTATATTATCCGATAATAAACCCCTTCGATATAACTAAATAGGTCTTATTTAATCCGTCGACTAAATAAGTTAAATAGTTATTTAGATTGGGTGCATTAACGCTAAATATCCGAGACTAGCACAAATAGTCAACAAATAGTAAAATGGTCAAACTTGGATTTAAGTGCCCTCGAATATCTTATAACTCGCAAAGTCTCATTTTTATTTCCAAAAGCTCGTTATATTTCGTACAACAAATCACTTTACATTTATTATTTCATTTATATAAACATGATTATGATAAGGTTTTCGACAATATTATACTATGTTACTAGTCTAATATATGTAATTAACGTTATTATTTTTATTACTCGTGATTGCTTATTTATTATATATGCATCCATATATATATATACACATTTACACGTTTATATATATATGAATGTTTATATCGATATATAAGTTATTGCGAGTTTTATTATTCATGGAGTTATTAATATATTCGAGTCACAAGTTCGAGTCACCACTTCCCGGCTTATAATCCAAGTCAAATGTCACGGCGTTTGTCGAAGTCAACCGTTGACTAGGGAGTCAAGGTGACCTCGACGTCGCTCAAAGTTCACAAGTCCAATATGCAACATCAATAATAGTCATACTCTAACATCAACCCAAAACCAAATCCACTCAACAACTACAACAATAAGGTCCGATTATGGTACCCAACTAACCTATCTCCGTCAATTTAATAATCGTATCAAAACCGATTCCCACTTTCCCTTTTCGTCAACACAACTCCACAAAATAATAAGTCCATTACCGAGACCACGAGGTCTCGGCCTCTTCTTTCCCTTCGGCCATCAACACAAAGACAACAACAACAATAATAATAGCAACAATAACAACAACTAGAAACACATCAAGACCACAAGAACATCAAGTATACATGTAACCCGGGTCGACTTACCAAGTCAAACCCCGAGCCGAGAGACCCACTTGGGTCTCGGCTAACTCCACGAGTCACGAGGACCCAACCCCGAGACCACTAGGGGCTCGGCTAGGTTCAACCGAGCTCAACACCAAATCAATCGGACCCTTAGGGTCTCGGTATCACAATAACGAAGACAACATACAAGTTTGCAACCAAAACTAAATCAAATCCATATAATACATAACCAAACACTCTCAATATCATTACCTCATGATTAAAAGTACCACTAAAACCTCATAAGCTCAAAATAAACACGAGCCGAGAGCCTAGGCTCTCGGTTTTACCTTCGACACTCACAATAACACAAAACCCCAGATAACAAACTTTGATTTAATCACGTTTTTATATTAAATATGTGTTTCCCCACATTTTTAAACAAGATTTTATCAAAGCCCACTAAAACAATTCGTGTTTCCACGGATTTATGACCACATCGAGGCACAAATGATGCCAAATCGATGCTACTCACCTTTATAGACTTCAAAACTCTCAGATCTACAAGAAACAACCAAGAATAGATTCGGATTTGGTGGGTTTGTGACGGTTTGGTGGGATTTAGAGCACGTGATATATGTCAAAAGAAAGAGGATAAGACAAGGATTAAGATGGTGGTGGTTGGGTGAGGTGGTGGCCGGCGGTGTGACGGCAGCGGCCGGTTATAGTGGTCGGCGGCTAGGGTTAGCACAAGGAAAGAGAGAGAGAGAGAGAGATGAGGGAAATGGATATGTTTGTGTTTGTGTGTGTGGATCGGTCAAGCCACAAGGGACCATATGTAGTATACTCTTTCTTTAAAAAAAAATAATAATAATACTAACGTAAAGGGGGTCGGCCGGTTTTTAAAACACAAGGACCATTCTCGCAACTTTTCAAAAGTATCCCGACACCCTCATCCCGAGCATCATTTTTATCCCCAAAAATACATTACACGCGTTAACATATGCACCATCTTTTTCAAAATCATTTTTCCATGAAAATTTATCATGAACACGTCCATTAAATATAAAAACACAACCGTTAACAAAATTTCCAAATTATTAGGTTTCCTAGTGCCGAAGTCAACGTAGTGCCTAATAAACGCAATAAACAACGTTCACGGCATATATCTCATATAAAATCTACGATACGAATAAAACTCCACATATAATTCACATATTCTAGTCACATATTCAAAATAGACATAATTCAATGGAAATAAATTCCAAACATTTTCGTATCGTTAAATTTCAAAGTAATGCGGATTTTGAAAATAGCTCCCCAATTTGCCATTTATCACATTTACAAACCCTGTGAGGGGGATACAAGCTTACTTTTCACTTAAATCGTGTTAGGAATACGATTTTGTATAAGAAAGATTCGGTCACCCCAGACATGATTAAGCATTGTTTAGCTCGTAGTAGTTACATTAGTTAGTTATACGTAGTTTAGAAGTAGATTAGTTCGCGGAAGAAGGACGGGTCTTTACCCACTGTATACCTGATCCGCAGCCCAAGTGGCACACCCTAGTGGCAAAACTCGTGTATATAAACCCCTCTCCATCCTTGGAGAGGGTAAGCCTTCTCTCATAATTCTATTTTCGTTTTTTTGGTTTTCTCTCAAGGCTTCATCTCTTTCTCTCTCTACATTTCTTTCATCTTTTTCTTACTTGCATCGAACCATACCACAAGTATAAATGTGTTTATGAGCTTATCTAGTATCCTACAATTGGTATCAAGAGCCATGGTTACATCCTAGGGATCTTAGAACTTGTGGTGTATGGTTTGTTTTGGTTTCTACTAGTTTAGGGTGGTTTTTACTCATTTTGGTGCTCGTTCGTGGTGTTTCTTGTGATCTTTCTTGTACTTCTAGGATTAGAAAGGTTAGATTCATCTAGTTTATCAGTTGGTTGGACTATATCTAACGTTTGTGAAGTGTACGAATGGGTTTTGGAACTTTTTCTTGCCAGCGGTTTGCTCCACGTTAAAGTATTCTTCACAGCGGTTAGTTTGGGTAGTTAGCGGTTAGTGGTAGCGGTTAAGTACAAGTAGTGGAGCGAACATTACGCTGTACTTTGTACTGTTTCAGCGGTTAACTTCCAGCGGTTTACTTCACAGCGGTTAGTTTGGGTGTTTAGCGGTTAGTAATAGCGGTTAAGTACAAGTAGTGGAGCGAGCATTACGCTGTACTTTGTACTGTGTTAGCGGTTTACTCACAGCGGTTAACTACTCAGCGGTTAAGTCAGTAGTGGTTACTTTACTAGCGGTTACTCTGTCCAGCGGTTACTATTCCAGCGGTTAAGTATCAGCGGTTAAGTCTTAGCGGTTAAGTTTCAGCAGTCATTACATCAGCGGTTTACTCTTCAGTGGTTACTTTACTAGCGGTTACTCTGTCAGCGGTTAATTGTCAGCGGTTACTGTACCAGCGGTTTACCTATCTTAGCGGTTTTCCTGGTTGACTTTAGTAAAATCCCGGGAAAGAATTGATTTCTCGGTTTAAGTCACGTGTGTTGTAAAATCCCGTCTAAGACCTTGTCATCATGACTACTGTAACATCTATTGATGATATTCAAGCTGCTGGATCTGACACTCGACCTCCAATGCTAGAAAGAACGGACTATGAGTCTTGGTCACAAAGAATTCGCTTGTATTGTCAAGGCAAAGAAAATGGGGAGAACATTCTGAGATCAATTGATGAAGGGCCATTCCAAATGGGCACTACCAGAGATGTTATCTCCACTGGTGATGATGGGACAGTCACCCTTGGAATTGACAGACCTCGTACGTACAATGATCTGAATGAAGCTGAAAAGAAACGATATGATGCTGACATTCGTGCTTCAAACATTGTGGTACAAGGGCTACCAAAGGACATATACAAACTGATTAACTTCAACACTGAGGCCAAAGCTGTTTGGGACAATGTCAAAATGTTGCTAGCTGGTTCAGAATTAACAAAGGAAGATCGTGAGTCTCAATTGTACGATGAATTCGAGCACTTTAAGATGAACCCTGGTGAAAGCATCAATGATTACTATGTCAGATTCCACAAGCTTGTGAATGACATGAGAATGATCAGAATGACAATGCCCAACATCCAACTCAACTCAAAGTTCGTCAATAACATGTCACCAGAATGGGATCGATTTGTCACGGCTGTGAAGCTAAACAAAGGACTCAGAAACACCAACTATGAGCAACTCTATGCTTATCTGCAACAACATGAGAAACATGCCATGTATGATCGTCAGCTAAGAGAGAAGTTTCATCCCTCAAATGATCCTCTTGCTCTAATCTCCAGTGCTCAAGGACTCAACCAATTCTCAGCTGACTTAATCAACCCTCCAATCACTGCTCAAGCAACACAGAATCAGTCTTCTCTTGGTCAAGCCTCAATGCAATCAGCAAGTGTCAAAACAAATTCACAAGAATCGGGAAATTCCTACATGGACAAGAGAATTGATAATCTCTCCAATCAAGTCTCTCTGCTGGTTCAACACTTCAGAAGCACTCTTCCTCAAACCAACAATCAACTCAGAACCTCATCTAATCTACGTAATATTGCTGTTGTGGAAGATGGGCGTGTTGTGGTTCAAGGAAGACAAAATGTCCGAGGAAATGCTCAGAACAGAATGGGAAATGGCAATCAAGGACAAGGAAGGCAAATCAAGTGCTACAATTGTGGTGGGCTAGGTCATATTGCAAGAAACTGTACTGAACCAAAACGTCCTCAGAACTCCGACTACTTCAAAGATAAGATGTTGTTGATGCAAGCACAAAAGAATGGTGTTAAATTGGATGAGGAACAGCTGCTCTTTCTTGCTGGTGATGAAGGAAACTCCTTTGATGCTGATGTGGATGATCAACCAGTCCAGGATCTTGCTCTAAATGACCCGAACATCTTCCAGGCTGAAGATTGTGATGCATTTGATTCTGATGTTGATGATGAACCTACTGCACAAACCATCTTTATGGCCAAGCTTACGTCTGCGGTCACATCGGCAAATCAATCAGGATCTTCCAAATCATCCATCATTTCAGAGGTACTAAAATTATATGACACATATGAAACAAGTGCCATTCTAACGATACTTGATGAGGTTCATCAAACTAGTATTGTCACGCCAGATGATGTTGGTTTGAAAAACACTAATGTTTCCTCAAAACAACAACATATGGATAACAATAAAGAGTCTGATGAATCTAGTAGAGCATCTGAAGATACACATGTTGACGATGTGATGCACAATCAAAGGACTCATGACGAAGTAAAACACACCGACACTATTGATTCAAATTCTACTGATATGGGTAATAGTAATGTTGTCCCATACGAGCAATACTTGAAACAAAGTG
>LBNU01015221.1:0-21596 GCA_014162995.1 Artemisia annua
TTCTTTCCCTCTAAAAAGAAAATTTTCGTCCTCGAAAATTGAAGTCGCAAAAATTATACGGAGTCGTAGCAAATCACAAAATATCGTCACAAATATCCTCACACTCGGGGAGGTCCTTCCAAAAAAATCTTCACAGCAAAATGGTTTCTCATGACTCGATCCCAGAAGAACATAATCATAACAAATCAAATCAAATCGAACGCGGAGCAATTGTGTAGCAGATGACAGATGGCAGATCAAATTCTACAAGGAGATATACGAAGCACATAAACCTACAAAGCAAACATAGCGGTAGAACTAAACGATAAACCTTCATTATCTCCAACTGAAATCCGAACGAATAAAGAAATTTGCCAAGATCGAAGGAGTACCAAACAAATCATCAAACGTATCCAAAAGTCTCATAATAATATGGAAAACAAAATCGTACTGACGATCACAAACATAACTCAAAATATCCAAAATGTATCGAGAGAGCAAAAACGATTCTCTGTTCCACTCACTGTAGGTGCGCCATGAAGCTTGACCCATCTTCTGCCGAAGGAAATCTCTTCCGATCTTTCAAGCAAGCCGTCCTAGTCGATGCTCTACTGTAGCTCCTCTCGTGTCGTCCTTCCTGTCGGGCGTGAAAATCTCCAATGCAGTCGCCACCGTCTTCACCCCATCCCGTCCAGCTCCAGCCAGCTGCTTCTCTCGTTCTTCATCCCGCAATAGTTACTCTTCGAGAATGTCACAGTTGCTTCTTCGAACGTAGAATGTCAACACAAAATACAAAGATGATACTCGTGTTTCTCTTTCGTCTCTGAATATACTAAAATGTCATACCATGACAATTTGTCCAAGTATTTCATGAAAGACACGATCAACTAAATCCATAGGAATAGTCGAAAAGGTAACCAATACAATTGGCATCACACACACAAGTACGAATAGAAATACTAAGAGTATCCCGTTCCTCTCACAAAATAAAATACGATTCAGCTTCCAACAATAATTACCATCATCATTCTCCTCCACGAATAAAACAAAAACACACAAAGATACACAGCGAACGTTCCAAACAAATCGAATAACTCTCGAGGCGAGTTTCATCAGAGAAGTATCTTTACAGCAGTGGGGAAATCAACGCACGAGTTTCAAAACAAGGTGATCATAAACGATTATCAAGTTATGAATCATGGTGCAGAATTTGAGTTTCACAAATCGACAAAGATGACAAACATAACATGACTGTTCGTTGCATCACCATGCTCAGTCAACAAATTTATATCCAGGATAATATCGAATCAAACATCTCCAACGTAAACCGATTAGCAAAATGGAAATCATCTTCAAATATCTCCAGAATGTATCGAACAAATCGGATATTCATGATGAAAGGTCACAAGATTATCTTAGAAATAGAATAGGTAGGGCAAAATCAATAGTGTAGAAAGAACAAGGTAAGGAAAGCCACAAAATGGGTTGAACCCATCGGATTCATAAGCACGCGAATTCTCTGAACGGACGAAAAAGGCATCTAAACGAATGACAACGAATCAATGATAGAAGTTCAAAAGAAAGTGATAACTTCAGGAAATGAACCTATAAGGCGTAACTACTGCTCATAGAATTAGGGAGATATGTATGCCACCCCATGAATTGTTAAGGAATACACCCGTCATCCACGCAAGTAATACATACACCAATTAACCGGTAAAAGATAGTTAGGGAGTAAGGAAGTCTAAGTAAACATATTTGTCTCCATATAAGTTCTCACAACCACAATAGTTTAGTTATTTTATTTTTCTTGCAATAGTAGTTTTTGGGTTAGTTGACTAGCAACTAATTCCGCCCACTCCTCCAAAACCCGAGATTTTACTTGCTTTCCATAAAATATAAAAATACAAAAATAATATTCCTTCACCTTTAGACCTTTTAGAGTAGTTTTTCTGTCCTAACGAACACTATTCCCTGTGAGAGAACGATCAATCCCCCGTACTTACCACTACACTATACTATACCGACCAGGTACACTGCCTGGTGGGATTGCAAGCTTCTCAAGATCACTTGAGAGGTAAAACCTGTTGCGTGGTCGCAATCCCACGCGCATCACAACTTCAAGTTAGTTATTAGGGCTAGTTATCACCTAAAAACTGATAATGTATCCCTTTAACTAAGCAACGTAAACGTGTCCCTCGGGTACATGTTTATTAAGAGTGAATCAATTCAAAAGTGTCAAATCTTCCCGCATATGCAAATTTTTGAAAACATTCATGAGCATATGTGGAGGGGGAGTCTTTCAAAGAAATCCAAAACCTCAAAGTGTTAACAAAAAGCTTTATAATCATAAACACTTTGAGAGATTTTCAATGATTTGGTTCAAAGGCATCAATAGGATAGTCATGGAGTTACAAGGTGACTAAGGATAGATAAAACCGTCCTATGATCCGCCAGAACCGGAAGGATCTACCCAAGGACATCACCAATAGTTAGAAATTAGAAGTCCTTAGGTATGATATGACAAAAGGAGAAAAGAATGAAAGGAGAAAGAAGGGGCTGAAGAATTAAAAAGAAAATGAAAGAAAAGGGTGAAAAGAAATAGCCCTCCATTTTATCAACCTTAGGACAGACACCAGGTTCAATTCATATGTTACTGGTTGTTGCTAAGGCGACACCGATATTGAAGATAAAGACGTCATGGACCCAGTGACGCAATGCACCTAAACCTTCTTAGCCACTCAGGCATCTCTCAAAAGATGTTTGTTTCATTCTCACGGGGAACCAATGTAATCTATCGATCGTCTATTAGAGATGGTTGATATTGAAACAGGAGGCCCTCTGCTCCATGCCTCCGCATAGGAAACCAAATGTGCACTTATCGAGTCTAGAGCCACGAGATAACATAAAAGATCTCTTAGGAACACACAATATTTCTACACTAAGTGTCTTGCATCATTGGACACTAAGTGTAAATTCTCGAGTCCTTCGCAGATCTTAGCAATATGCCTTGAACGTTTATGAGGGATTTACTTATGTATTTCTCGAATGATTGAATGGAAATCCTGCCAGGGTCAACATCAAACAGCCCTGACAGCAAGTCACTTCGGTGATTCCTTGTAGATTACGCTTAGTGTTTACGATGGTCCCAAACGGTCTACAGTCGGGGGTGATCTCCAGCGACTCACCTAATCGTGGGTGTACTTATGTATGTCTGTGTAAGCCCTCTAGGGGGTATCCAATTAGGAACGGCCTTGGTAAGGATTAGAAGGAGTCTTCACATTATGCTGTCGACAAATTCTAATTCCAAACCTGTAAGTACAGGATGTTTTATTGCTAACTGTTTCAATGCATGTACAACAACCATCTTGAGCACCAGCTTCCACATGCTCATACTTGCATCTCTACAACTATGAAAGCTCTCATGAAAGATCGAAGCAATATTTAAGTCAAAGATAGATTCCATGCCAAAAGAATCTACAAAGTGATAAGACAACGATCTAAACCAAAGCAACATCTAAAAAAGGATTCTACGTCAAGACTAAGAATCTTCATTAATGGAAAGAGAGCTTCACACGGATGAAGGTTTCAAACGTCAAAGATGTATGAGCATGTCGGAAAGATGCAGATCCACTGGAGTCTAAGAGAGTGACGAATGGCAGATTACTACATCATTTGATCACTATCACATCAGCAAAGATAAAGAACAAAGAACGATGAATCATTTCTACTAATCATATTTTTGAAGACGTCTAAAGCTATGAAAGTCTACAATTAAAGATAAAGACAATGACGTCAATCAACCTGAAATGACCGTGACGAACATCACTCCTTCATAACCGATCCTTAGGGGGAGATTGTTAGGATCTAAGTTTATCAACATTTATCAAGTCTCGGTTATTTCAGTACATGTAATAGGTTGCTACTATATCTAGTTTATTTATGTAACATTTAGAGTCCACTAAATGTCCAATGGGCCTCAAAGCCCACGTTAAGTAAGATAGGAAGGGAAGGGAGTGTTGCCCTAGACCTTGCCTATAAATAGAGAGCTCATGTAATCATTTATCTTGTTGGTTATTTCAATACCTAAAGGAAACTCTTGCACTTTATCTTTCTCATTTGTTATAATCAACCAAACTCTATTTCTCATCTTATTTCTATCATTATCATTACTTGTGTTTACAATATGGTGACCTAACAGTTACGGCGTAGCAATCCAATCAGCTACGCCGTAACAAAGTCGGGCCTATAAATACCAGCCCTAAATCTTAGTTTATTCATTCACTTTTCACCACACAGAAGTTGGGAGAAACTCAGGGAGTAGGAGGAACGAAGTTCTAGCCTCATAGAAGTCATTTCCAAGGGAGGATTCACACACCAATCATAAGTTTATCTATTCCTTTGTTTTGTATTCGATTCATGTTTAGAATTGTGTTAAATCAAACTTGTTTTTCTGCAATTATGAATATGAGTGGCTAAACACCTCTTGGTGTTAGCCTAGTTATGAAATTGTTATTATTTTGAGTTAGTTTTTTACGCATCTATTATCTATTGTTTGTATACTTTCATGGCGAGGCTTGGGACACTCTAGTTCCCGTAGTGATT
This sequence comes from Artemisia annua, assembly GCA_014162995.1. Taxonomy (NCBI): domain Eukaryota; kingdom Viridiplantae; phylum Streptophyta; class Magnoliopsida; order Asterales; family Asteraceae; genus Artemisia; species Artemisia annua. Next base: position 4,585 of record LBNU01015221.1, read on the forward strand.
AGCATTGGTTGTTCTCTAGAGACTTGTAGAATTAAACCTAGGAAGCAAGTCGCTAGGGATGTGACTTGGTGATAGCAATATCACCATATACGTGCGAATTAACCCTAGGATCACCTACCGATGCTAGACACTTAACGGAGTTAGAGGGGTGTAAGATCTGACCATGCCACATTCGTTAGACTTGTCCATGTTAGTAGAGGCACTTAATGTAACACCCCAACCCAACAAGGGTCAAAATGTCACATTATGGTGCCAAATCAGAACATACAAACGCAAGCGGAAGACTTATAAACATAAAGTAACAAAGGTATTCTAAGGATATGAAAGAAATACAAATCTATACAAAATGAAATACAAATCCAAAGAGAAAATCTAATTGAATCCGAATCCAAGTCTAATCCAAGTGTCAATGGGCTTCTAATCATCGGGTAGTCCACTAACGCTCCTATGCACTCTTCACCCAAACCCAGCTTCCAACCTAAAACCTGCCGCAGGAAAGGAAATGCGGCTGAGCATAAAAAGCCCAGTGAACAGATATATAGCCAAATAAACGGATAATCGAAATGTAAATAGGCTTAGGAAAAAGAAACATAAACTCCTGCTGAAAAGAATGTCATCTGTCAAATGCATAAGAGATCAACAAACAACTGAACAAATATCATAAGTCAAAGGGAAATGAAACATCATAGAGATATCAACGTAAGTATAATCATAAGAGAATAACGAGCACGTATGAACAAAGAAGCGTCTAAACAAGGTACTTGAATAGACAAGCGAATCATAAGAAAGCCACGAGCCGACCTACCGAGGTACTCGATAGATCTCCTACACATAATCACATATCCGTCAAATCATAAGTGTACGAAGAGGAGCGACCCCTAAGTACCAGAAGTGAAAGGGGTACAAGGCACGTACAACCAGTCACTAAGCCATAACATATCATATCATATCATACAAATCCTAGGATGCATCCATACGCTCCCTGAAACAGAATACATATACAAGTGCAAGACTATGCATATATATAACAGAATGGCCATAAGTGCACATAATCATATAATCATATCATAACAGAAGGGAACGCCGGGGACTAATCACACCGCCCCAGATAGTGTCATGCCACCGGTGCCTCGATGACACGCCCATGGTACCTCCATGAGTAGAATAAAAACTCGGGCATACTAGCATACATATCACAACGGAGCTATCCATAAACAAAACAATCATAGCATATCAATCAGAATGTATCAACAGAACCTCATACTAGTGAGATAGTAATCAGATCATCATAACAGAATGGATAGCAAACAGAATCATATCAAATGATAATATCAAACGGATCATATCAACGAATCATATCAAAAGGGATTATAGCAAAGGCTTTTATCAACTGAATCATATCATAGCAAACGAATGAAAGTCAAAGGATCGAAAAGTCATGAGATCGAAACCCTTAATGAGATAGGGTAGAATATCTGTACCTTAAACCGCCAACGAAACCATATCATAACGTAAGAATAGGAAGTCACTCATTCTTCAGCGAATCTACACGAATTAATGATTGGCTTATTATTAATAACTTATTTTAAATCAGATTACTCGTTTTAGTCGGCTTTCTATTTTTAGTAACTTTTCATAAATAGTTAATTTCCCGAATTAGTAATTTATTACTTTAAGGTATGGATGACAATTTAAGTTTCAAATGACATTTATAGTAGTTCAGGCCTTTGAGTGTCATTATAACAAAAGTGTAGGGTCAAAAATCAAAAAGTCAAATAAGATTATTTTAATGTTCATTTTATAATTTATTTTAAGGTAATAATTTTATACCCCGTCATTATAATTTTATATAATTTATTAACGTACCCATGATATTGATATTTATGCCGCGACGACCCAAGATTTTCTAATCCAACTTCGTTCTACTTAACTCACACTTACTTATTGCCGACCTCATATTTTAACCACGATTAAGTCATTATGATTTAACTCTTTCGACCCGTTACAAAATATTTATACACGAGACAACATATATTGGTCATGCATGCTAACTGATATATATACTTAGCGTGATATAAAAATATTTAGAAATCAAAACATAAACTTGTTGAACCAACTTTGTAGTATTATAATTTAAAACCAACTATATTAAACATTCCATGCTAAACTTCCTTTTTCAAATATTATATAATACGTATTATTACCGAAACCGATTTCGAATTCTCTGTTACTTGTTTCTACGTCATGAGTTCTTCATTATAAAAACACATAATAGTAGATGATGTACAAGAGTCATAAACTTCATGCTAACATCCTAGCATTTACGTATATTAGTTTTAATGGTAAACTTTTATGATATCATCTTAGCATGTACAAAGGTAAATTAACATACTATTTATGAGTAGTTTGTGATCATGTATTAGATGAGGGTTCAAAGATATACCTCAAGGCTAAAACGTACATAGATCGAAACCGAAACCGAACATGAACACTAACACCAGAATCTAACGAGACGCAACCGAACCCGAAACCCAACCTTACACGATCAACCTTAACCTGAGCAGCCACCAAACTCAAACACAATCACGAACAGCACGAACTGAACATAGATTCAGAATCAAACTCAGAATATGGCGCATCTCCATCTCCATCTTGTATTGTTCGCTCAAGTTATTTTAGGGTTCTGTGCATCAACTGAGAGGCGAGGGTTTAAAAGTGGTTATGGCGAGATATATGTGGAGATTATTCTTTGATATGTGATTACTGACCCATCCATTTGACTCGCTCAAATTTGTAACGGTTTCCATGTTTTGTTTATTTAATTGATATTCTTAATAATAACTTACTTTCATTATTTATTTTATATTAGTCATTCAGGGAAATATCAAATCTTTACCAAAAGAGAAATACGTGTGGAGTATAATTGTAAAATAGGTAAGCTTTGTACAAATTGTAGATATACTCGAATCTAATCGTTTATCCACAAAAAGAAAAGAACGTGTGGAATAAAAAGGAAACCAGTATTCGCAAGGATTAGTCTAGTGCATAAGATGTATGGAATGTTGTAGGACACACATAATAGTCATTTATTACTTTGGATTAGATTAGGAATGTTACAAATTTAATTTAATTTATTTATTTAGGCTACGTACATATTACATATTATAAAGTTTTAATAATTTACTAATCATGATAATATAAACTTAGGTTAAAATATAGTGTAATGTCTTGAATTATTATTCGTCTTTTCATAAATTCAAACTTTGAGGGGTATTTTGGGCATTTTGCATGTTCAGAAGTTCGGGGTTTTACACTTAATGACTCTTACATTTTCGTACCGATGAACCCAAGGCTTTATAATAGTTTTGGATAGGACAAGGTGTAAGATAGACGTAGGTGATTTAACCCTCTGATCCGAAATGAATTAAATCCCCAGACGATATGATAGGATGCACTATTAAGAAAACTAGTCATAATGATAACAAGAGTAGTAATTAGGTTAACACTACTTCTCTCTCATTGATCTTTCATCTATTTATTTTATTTGTCTTGTTATTTACTTTTCTTAGTTTAATTAATCTTTCAACTCAAAACCCCCTTTTAAACGTGACACGAACTTAGATAATTTCCACACACTTAGCTCTTGGGACGACCTCGGCTTTAACAACTAGCTCTACCACACACGATCGGATACACTGTCCGTTAGTGCATAAAGGTAGACCTTAGGTAAACGAGACTAATATAAATATTAAAACATGGTCAGTAAAACCTGCATCAGAAAGTTCTTATGAAGCAACATCTAATAACATTGATATGTTTATTTACAGTTTTATATATGTTATTTCACCAAGCTTTATGCTTACGTTGCTTCATTTATGTTTTTCTTATAGGTGAGATCAAGTTTAAGTCATAAGTTTGCGGTTTAGCTATCGGTGGAGCTCATGGGTAATTGAGCTTATCCTAAACCCTCTCTAATACCATGAAACGCCTAGGAAAAATGTTTTAATATTATGGTTTGTATAAACACATAAATAATGAAGTTTATAATTAGTTATGTCGTGTTTTAAAAGTTAAAGGGGTGTTTGGCGTTGGTGTTTGGCATTATGCCATTTTTACCCATTTTGACTTCTTACGGGTCCAAATATGGTTACCACTATTATGTACAGTTATGGTTATGTCCAAAAATGTTATGTTCAGATTTTTTAAACTTTATGTTTACGGAAAGTGATTTTCCGGAAAAATATGTAAGTATATAAAGTGTCTTTTTATAATAGCAAGAGCATAAAGCCATATGCGTGGGAGCATACGGTTGTATGCTGTAACAGTGTAAAAAAAATCTTAGTATGTGCGTTTCAAGTTGGTATGAGAGCTTGTGGTTTGAGGGATTTAAGTATCCACCGTAGATGGGTACTTAGACTTAAACCTAGGCTCTGGGCAACCTATAGAGTTACACGTTTCCGAATATGCATGTAGTTTTAGTTACTATATAGTATATGTTATTGGCATGTTATATATGTATAGTATTGCTCAAGTTAATTGCCATGAGATTTCTGGCAATAGTTTCGATTCCTGTCTTTTAAGAGAGTCCTTATATAACTATTTCTATGTGGTTGTATTTTAATACACCTACATCTATTGAGAATATGGTGCATCTAGTCAATTAAGTATTATGCTCTGAGCATTCAATCAGTTTCGTGTGGAACCATAATGCTTTACGCATGCAATCAACATTATACTCATACGCTTAATCAGTGGTGTGCTTTATGCACTCAGTATTGTGAGTATGCATCCTTTTCAGTAATGCAGATTATATGATCTAAATAGTACTTGATACATTCAATCAGAATGTACTTTATGCACTAAGAATGTGCTTAGGTAATCAGTCAGTTATGCATTCAGTCAGTATGTGCTTTGCGAACTCAATAGATGCTTATGCACTTAGTCAGTCATATGTTTCATATAGTTAGAATAGTACCATATGTACTCACTCAATATCATGTTATATGCGTGCAGTTTTAATAGTAAGTTCCACACATAGTTTCATTGTTAGGTAAACTCTTAGTATTAAGGTTTGGATTTAGAGATACCTAGTATCCACTGTTAAATTGATCAGTTCCAAGTATAGCGGTATTGCTTAGCTTATAACCGCTAGAACTCAGTTTAAGAACAGTTTTATAGTTCAGCTCATCGTTTATTCTGAAATCAGTTCGAAAGGTGCTATGTGTACTTAGTTAGAGTAAGGACCATGTGTAATTGGTCAATTATATAGAGAGAATAACTCATGATGTTTAAATCATCCTTCATGGCAATATGTATGCCTGAATTTAATCATGATCAGGTTATTAACCCTATCATACGAAACAATGCAACTGTTAGATTATGACATATGTCACTAGAAAACAGTTCCCATTTTTCATCGAATATTTATTAAGGAATCAATGTTCTAGAAACTTTCACATATTGTGAAATCGTTGCTAGTCATAGAGTACTCGACTCTTTCATAAGAATTTGGGCGTTTGTGTTGATTTCAACACAATCTATCGTTCTTAGACACATGGTCGAAATACCAGAATCATTCAAATGAGTGAAAAGACTGACTAGATTAAAGAAAGACTTACGTTAGTCTAAGATAGACTAAATTCCTATGAGGATAAGAAAAGTCGAGCATTAGAATTTCCGATGATTAATCTTGGTATTTTGAAAGTATACCCATAAAGGAATCATTGGATTTAGCAGATCGATTTAGAAAGGTGCCATTAAAACTTATAGTATCAAGAGAACTCAGCAGTATTCTTAGCACCTACCTTCTATTCCAGTTAAGATTATCCTTAATAGGCAAGGCAAAGCATGTTTTTCTAGTGGATGTTATGATTAATAAAAGCTCGACGATGTTGAGAAACTATTAGAAATTCTTGATATTAAGGTCCAAATACTCAGATTTAAGAAGTCCTCCTTTAAGGTCAGATAGATGCTTAGAAAGGGGTTAGAATACAAATATGAACTGTTACGTACTCCCCAATGTTCATCAGGAAAGGTTTGTGAGGACACAAACCGAATAAGTATGGGAGAGTTGTAACACCCCAATCTTTACAATATTAATGTATTATATATAAAAGGTTCCCAGTGAACTTTTGTTATGTTTATAAATCATTGTTAGTTAATAGGACTTCCAATGAAAACTAGTCATAAAAGGATAAGGACCTTTCATGTAATGGTTTTACTACCAGGGACCATTCATGCCAATTAGTGAAACTTGTATGATAACTTTTATCTCTTACTTCATCTCCAGGAAACTAAAAACCGACTTTGACTTTTCCCTCCTACTACCTCACGATCCATACACACAATTTAAGAACATTATAGGGTTTTGATTTTGAGCAATATTAAACTAAGGAATTGGTATGGCAAGGCTTAGGAATGCATATATTAGCTTTCCCACAAGTTAATTCGAGGTAAGAATTATACCTAAGTTCTTTAATTTGTGTTTTATGATTACCCAATAGTTGATAATGATTAAAGATGATGAATTGATGCCATATATGGGGGTTTTGTAAAAATTTATGAGTTTATGTTAAATTGTGATTTTTGAAAATCACCAAGATCACATGTTAAGCATGTATATGAGTCAAGATAAATGATGGGTATCTTGTTATGATGCCATAATACCCATTTATGGTGTTAATTTTCAGAAGGTATGCTTATGTGTTAAATAAGCCACGAAACCAAACACCCCCTTATGGCCTAGTTAATTCCTAATGCTTGTTTATAACAAGCTAAATCTCATATTAAGTAAGCTCCATGTTATCTACGTGTTCCTAGGTTGTAATGGTTAGCCGGGGACGTTTACGGGAGCTTGCGATAGATTACAAGCCATATCAAGGTGAGTAACATATATCAGATTAGAAACGGGACTAAAAGAACACGTTAGATATATCATATGTGTTATGGTATTTACGTTCGTGTTTTGTTGTATGCTTATGTATTACACTTATGTTATGAGTTTATGATAAGTGAGCGCATAATTATGTTGAAAGTATATATATCATGAGTAGAAATGGATCTCACGATATGAGATTATATATGAAATATCTTAGACGGGTCAAGATAGCCTATAACGACCCGTGTGATCTTAGTAACATGTTTTTAGCATAAATGATGAATCATTGCTCATTTTAACAGGTCTTTAGTAGCTCATTAGAAGTGTCGCATGTTTCGTGATACTTATATGTAAGTTTTATTGTATATTTATGTGTTATGCTCGTTATATGAATTTATATTGCTTATTATGAGTTTAATGAATTTAACGGTATAAGTGTGTACATGTTTGAAATAGAGTGAACGGGTCAAAACAGCCCATAATGACCCATTTGGTCCTAGTAAAGCGATCTTAGTCAAATTTTTCTATTTTCACTTGTTTAGCGTCCTAAGTGACGACAGGTGCTATTATGTGATCATATACAGTTGTTCCAGAAAAAGTTGGAACTTATACCTCCTTAGTGGAGAATCGAGCCTCAGAATAGCAGAAGTTCCAAAAAAACGGAATTCAGACATCCTAAGTGGATGATTAGTATGTTAATATGGCTCGTCAGTTATGAAAAACCACAACTAGTTACAAGTCTCAAAAACGGGACTTGATGTCCAAAGTGGGCAATTAGAGCATATAATGCTATGCTGAACCAAATACGGGTTCACGATGTCCTAAGTGGACAACTAGTATACTCACGACAAGCATGAGCTTTCTGGCATTATGATGAAGCATCTAGCCCCCAAGTGCATGTTACGATGCAAGAGTATATTCCCTTGAGGAATTAGCGGTGTTAAGCACCAAGATAGCTACACGGGGGAAAGTTCTTATGAAGCAACATCTAATAACATTGATATGTTTATTTACAGTTTTATATATGTTATTTCAATAAGCTTTATGCTTACGTTGCTTCATTTATGTTTTTCTTATAGGTGAGATCAAGTTTAAGGCATAAGGTCGCGGTTTAGCTATCGGTGGAGCTCATGGGTAATTGAGCTTATCCTAAACCCTCTCTAATACCATGAAACACCTAGGACAAATGTTTTGATATTATGGTTTGTATAAACACATAAATAATTAAGTTTATAATTAGTTATGTCGTGTTTTAAAAGTTAAAGGGGTGTTTGGCGTTGGTGTTTGGCATTATGCCATTTTTACCCATTTTGACTTCTTACGGGTCCAAATGTGGTTACCACTCTTATGTACAGTTATGGTTATGTCCAAAAATGTTATGTTCAGATTTTGTAAACTTTATGTTTAAGGAAAGTGATTTTCCGGAAAAATATGTAAGTATATAAAGTGTCTTTTTATAATAGCAGGAGCATAAAGCCATATGCGTGGGAGCATACGACTGTATGCTGTAACAGTGTAAAAAAAAATCTTAGTATGGGCGTTTCAGTATTGCTTTTGTTCCACCTACTCTCAATGACATTTTGTATAGCATCATAAAATGGAGACTGCTCTGTGAGAAAACCAGCACCTTCATGATTGAAAATAACTTTTTTCACTTGTTCAATCATCGTATCCCACATGTCATACACCAAGTGCAAGACACAAGAATCTGTATCAGCAGCCTTTAAGAAGTTTATCATAGGCAGTGTAAACTCAAGAAAATAGTCAAGTTTATCCCACCAACCATCACTCACCAACAAAACCTTAACCTCCCTTGCCTTAAGTTCAACAGGAGTTCTCCCATTGACCTTGAATTTCTTCCAATCAGGATCCATTACAGTTTTTTCAAGAGCATCCTTTACAAATCTTAACCTACTGGCCATCACAATCTTAGACCCAAACCTTGTTTCGGCAACCTTTAAAAGTCTTAAATCAGAATAACGATCAAAAATTTGTTTGGATAGACCATGATTTTGAACAAAATAATTAATTTCATCAACTTGATTCACTAAATCTAAAATCCATTGACACTCTTTGTAATGGTCTGCTTTCTCACTAGGTTCACATATAGATTTCAAAACCAAATTTAAACAATGAACAACACAGGGTGTCCAAAAAATTTGAGGATATTTTTTTCTATCAAAGCACCAGCAGCCTTATAATTAGAAGCATTATCAGTTACAATTTGAACAAGATTAGATGAGCCTACATCTTCAATTATTTCAGAGAACAAACCTGCCAAATACTCAGCGACTTTTGTAATGATTTCGCTTGCATCAAAAGCTTTCAGAAAAACAGGGCTAGAAGCTGAGGCAGCCATTATGTTTATCAAAGGCTTTGATTTGAGATCCTGCCAACCATCTAAGCAAATTGAAGCGCCTTTCTTCACCCAACTGTCTCTAATAGGCTGTAGTAATTTCTCAACATGAGCTTTCAATTGTAGTAGTAACGTTGTTCGAAGTCTGTCATAAGTAGGAGGAATATACCCATACAAGCTTCCATTGGCTAGCCTTTGACAAAATTTTCGGTAGTAAGGATTTCTTGCAAAGTTGAAAGAGAGCATACAAGTGTAAAACATCATAGCACATTCTTTATCGGTTTATTCCCTTTCTAAGACATTGAAGGATAACTCGATTCCACCTTTTCTTTTCTTTGTATGAGCTAAATCTGAACCTTCGGGGAGAGAGATGTAATCCTGCTTTTGCTTGGCACTTAAATTACGAGCCCTTTTCTTTTGTTCAGCTTCATCATTTTCCTTCTTAATTTCGCGATATATGTCGTCTACCATTGTGCAAGGTAAAACACCTTGGTTGGGAATTTTAAGCAAATGCCCTTTCGCTTTAGAATAAGAACCACTGACTTCTTTGTTGCAATACTTGCATCTCCATTTCCTGTTACCACCTCTACCAGCAGACATATGCAAAACATCTACATGATTCCACAATGGTGTATCGTCAAACCCATGATTCTTGGTTGGTCGAGGCATGAATGCTTGATGCAATTGTAAGACAATAATAAATCAAATAAATTAAAGTGTTTTACTATATCATGCTTGTGGAACATCTTTTTATATATGGGGAGGAAGGAGGATAGGAAAGATAAAGAGACGTGGGTTTCACTTATTACCAAAGTGTTGGTATTCTCAAGGAATAAGGAAGTGATAAGAAATTATTTTTTTTTAAATGCAAATATATTTTTCCCTTAAGGGGTATTAATCTATTAGTATTATCAATTGAATTTTGTTTTATTTTTTTTAAATGCAAATATATTTTTCCCTTTATTTTATTAATCTATTAGTATTATCAATTAATCAAATTACGTATTAGTGATTAATTGGATCGTAAAATTCATTCAATAATTTAGCTCGTTAGATTAATTCAATACTTAGTTATTGATCAATCACTAATTCGATAATCCATTGATTCGGTAATCTCGTTCGATTGTTGATTGTTGTGTTGCAAGTTTGTATTAATACTTAGTTATTGATCAATCGATAAAACGATAATCCATTGGTTCAGTAATGTCTAGTTATCCATTAATCAATCATTAGTTCGATAATCCGTTGATTCGGTAATCTCATTCTATTGGATTCTCAATAGGTTAGCCAACAGCTTAATATGAACGAGATCCTTTGTTGTTGATTGTTGTGATTGTAAGTTGTTTCAATACTTAGTTATTGATCAATCACTAGTTCGATAATCCGTTGATTTAGTAATCTCGTTCTATTGGATTCTCAATAGGTTAGCCAACAGCTTAATATGAACGAGATCCTTTGTTGTTGATTGTTGTGATTGTAAGTTGTTTCAATACTTAGGTATTGATCAATCATTAGTTCGATAATCCGTTGATTCGGTAATCTTGTTCTATTGGATTCTCAATAGGTTAGCCAACAGCTTAAATGAACGAGATCCTTTGTTGTTGATTGTTGTGATTGTAAGTTGTTTCAATACTTAGGTATTGATCAATCACTAGTTCGATAATCCGTTGATTCGGTAATCTCGTTCTATTGGATTCTCAATAGGTTAGCCAACAGCTTAATATGAACGAGATCCTTTGTTGTTGATTGTTGTGATTGTAAGTTGTTTCAATACTTAGTTATTGATCAATCACTAGTTCGATAATCCGTTGATTCGGTAATCTCGTTCTATTGGATTCTCAATAGGTTAGCCAACAGCTTAATATGAACGAGATCCTTTGTTGTTGATTGTTGTGATTGTAAGTTGTTTCAATACTTAGGTATTGATCAATCATTAGTTCGATAATCCGTTGATTCGGTAATCTCGTTCAATTTGATTCTCAATAGGTTAGCCAATAACTTAATATGAACGAGATCCTTTGTTGTTGATTGTTGTGATTGTAAGTTGTTTCAATACTTAGGTATTGATCAATCATTAGTTCGATAATCCGTTGATTCGGTAATCTCGTTCTATTGGATTCTTAATAGGTTAGCCAACAGCTTAATATGAACGTTCCTTTGTTGTTGATTGTTGTTCTTAATTGCAAGGTCATTTCAACACTTAGTTATTGATCAATCGATAAATCGATAATCCATTGATTGTTCTATTAGATTCTTATTAGGTTAATTAGCCAAAAACTTAATATGAACGATTCTCGTTCTATTGGATTCTTAATAGGTTAGCCAATAGCTTACTATGAATGAGTCCTTTGTTGTTGATTGTTGTTCTTGCAACTTTGCAAGGTTGTTTCAACACTTATCTATTCATCAATCGATAAATCAATAATCCATTGATTCGGTAATCTCGTTTGTTACTTAATTGTTCAATAGTGATTAGTAACTTAGTTTGTTACAAAATTCATGAATGAAATTAGAGAGTTCCAATTAAATAATAAATAAACTAATAAAACAATACTTTTTTATATCAGTAATATCTTAATCAATCAATCTGTCACTAAGCGTTTATAAAAAAAAGTTGCGGCTACGCCGCAAAAATAGAAATAACTAAATAAATTATATATATAAACAATTTACTAAGGCTTTGTTCTTGTGATCTTATTTTTACTTATCTTATTTTATCTTCTCTTATTTTTTTTCTTATTAAATCTTATTTTTCCAATATTTTATTTTATCCTATCTTATCTTATTTTATCTTATTAGAAGTTATTTTTGCTTATTTTGTGGGTAGTTGTAGAAGTTATTATCATATATTATTTTATTTTTTCTTATTTTATCTTATTAAATGTTATTAAAACTTATTTTTTGTTAAAATAAGAAAAAACAAGGAAAAATAAGGTGAAAAGAACGGGGCCTAAAGCGTATCATTATTTTCTTTGAAAGAATATTATTAATTCAATTTATTATAATTTATTTGTTTACAAAATAGATAAATTATAATTTATTATAATTTATTGGTGGAGGTATTTCACAGGCATCAAACCTTTGCTGGGTAGGGTTGATGGGTACCACTATGGTACACAGGGTTGAGGTGTCCCTGCCAATCTACACTTTTTTGATCCAAAATAGATAAATGTGTGTATACGTACTCCATTTATTTACTAAGTGTATCATATTATTTATTAAATTCATATATATTCTACGGTAATTTAGTTGTAAGATTATATAATATAAAAGTTATTTATAAATAAAAGTTATTTATCATATTATCTATTGAATTTATATCATATAAAATTATAAAAAGGTTTATTTAAATAAGCTTTGTCCATAATATATCAGATATCTTTTTGATATAATATAAGTCTTTGGAGTCAATATTTACTCAAAACCTATTTGATACACAGTCCATATCTTTTAATTACTAAAATTAACATAAGCATAAATATTTTATCATTTAATATCTTACATACAAAATACCCTTAAAAAAAGAAAGATAAAAACGTTACATATAAAAACTTTGGGAAGCCAAATTCTCTTTACCTCATTCTAGGGAAGGAATAGAGTCTACAAAACTACATTTAGTTTACCAATAAAATGGTACAACAACTTCACAACTTTTTACATAGATATGTACCATACTCTATTGTTATTTTAAAACTATTAAATACTACATCCATTTGTCTTCTTCTATCACCCATTTCAATAAAAAAAATATTTTAACTAATCTAAAAGACTAAAAGTCATCTTCATCAAAAGTCATCTTACATCCATCAGAGTCCATTCTTCATCAGATGTCCGATCATCATTGCTCACAGATTTGAGTCTCATAACAGGTGCCAAATTAAAAACTTGATGAAGTTGCTCACAGATCCAATCGACATGGCCTGAAATTAAAAACTTGATGAAGTTGCTTACAGATCCGATCGACATGGCCTGAAAAAAGATGAAGTTGCCGTACCCAAGCCCAAAGTGGCGTGTACAGACCGGATTTCATACCCGGATCCGTGTCGCGTCGTACCGACCTGGGTATGCCGGCCATTCAGCGGTGTCCGGGTAACATAGCAGCCAAGTATGGCGTCAGAATTTCTCCGGGAGTTGGTACGACCAAAGCGGGGAGAGATTGCAAGTGTAACTTGAGCTTTTGAAATGCTTTTTCTGCTTCTTGACTCCATCGAAAGTCTTTTTTTTTCTATGCACCCCTTCAATGTCTTGAAGAAGGGTAATGCTTGCTCTGCAGATTTAGCCATCAATCGGCCGAGGGCGGCTAGCTTCCCATTGAGGCTTTGTACCTCCCGTATTGTTCGTGGAGATATCATATCAATAACCACCTTGATTTTCTCTGGATTTGCCTCAATTCCCTGTTTTGTAATCATATGCCCCAGGAACTGACCTGTTTCAATGCCAAATACGCATTTCTTTGGGTTTAGCTTCATGTTGATGCGCCACAAGTTTTTGAAAGTTTCTTTGATGTCTTCCATAAGACTTCATTCACTTTTGCTTTTAATGACCATATTGTCTACGTATATTTCGATGTTCCGGTCGAGTTGGCTTGAAAAGGCCTTATCCACCAACCGTTGGTAGGTTGCGCCAGCATTTTTAAGCCCAAAAGGCATTTTCTCATAACAGAATGTTCCATGCTCTGTGTGGAACGCTGTTTTCTCATCATCTTCTTCCGCCATGCGTATTTGGTGGTACCCTTTGTATACATCTAGGAAACATTTGAATTGAAATCCATCCAAGGATTCAATCTTCTGGTAGATCTCAGGCAGCAGGTAACTATCTTTTGGGCAAGCCTTGTTTAGGATTGTGAAGTCGATGCACATGCGCCAAGTGCTATCTCTTTTTCGCACCATTACTGGGTTTGCAACCCAACGGGGAAAGTATACTTCTTTGAGTATTCGAGCTTCTACCAGTTTAGTGACCTCCTGGGTGATTGCTTCATTGCGCTCCTTGGCTAACACTCGTTTTTTTTGCCGAATCGGGAAGGTGCGTGGATGTATGTTTAATTTGTGCTCAGCGAACTCCCTTGGTATCCCGGTATTACAGAGGGAGACCATGCAAATATATCCAAATTTTCGCTCAAAATTCTCCGTAGTTCTTCTTTAGATCGTGGTGATAAACTGGCACCAATTGCAACTGGCTGATCTTGGTGTGCATTGTTTATTACTACATTCTCCTTTTCATTAACGTTTTCTTATGTCTCTGAGATGGCTTCTGTCTCGGATTCGCGCACCCTTTTTCGAGAGATTTGGATACATTCAGCTTTACGAAGTACATCTCCGCGGACAGCGGCGATACCTGATTGGAGGGGAAATTTAATAAGTGAGTGGATTGTAGAAGCAATTGCGCCCAGTTTCCTCATTCATTCCTGGCCTGCCCAAAATCACATTGTAAGGTGATGGAGCTCGGACAACCATTAAGTCCGCCATGATAGTTTTACTGCCCTTCCCGTTGTAATCGAAAAGGTTGAGGGGGCAGTTTTACTGCCCTTCCCGTTGCTCGGATTGACGCCTTCACCTCATTGGTTAGTTGTTGGAAGCAATGCTCATACATTATTGACTGGTCTCAGAACCAACAGGTATTGTCACACAAGCTAGCCACTTGTGAATGGCTAACCGTAACAAATAAACCCTGAAACCTTAAGACCAGATGCAATGTAATCCTGGAGAGTACAGTGTTTCCCCGGGTCGTTATATCCCGACGAGATTGAAATTGTGTTTTGGAAACGTTCTGGGAATGAGTGATTTGGAGATAGTAACCAGAAAATGATTTGGATTGATTTTACACTAATGATAATGAGATAAATAACAGATATTAACAAATACTGGGAATCATATAAACTAAAAACGTAATCAGAATTAAAACAAACGTAAACGCGTACTGAGAAAAGGACAAACTAAGCAGAAATAAACTAGAGGGGGTGAAAATGACTTTTTTACAAACTTATTATTAAAAGAAAATTTTATAAAAAAGACAAAAATATTTTTTTTTTGATTTATTTATTTTTATATTAATTAAAAACTATTAACTATATATAACATATTTAATTAAACTAAATATATATAATATTAATTAAAACTAAAGAAATGAAAATTTATTTTAAAAACTCTAAATAACTTTTAAAAATGATATAAAAACTAAAAAGTATGTATTTTTGTCTTTTTTGGATTTATACTAATTAATTTACAATTATATATTAAACTAATTTAACTATTTAAATTACTAATAATATAAAATGACTTAGAAAATTAGAACTATTTTAAAAACTATTAACTAATACAGACCTTTAAAAAATATTATAACAATTTTATAAAAACTATTATTACCACTATTTTATTAATTATTTACTTAATTACTAATTAAAGCTAGTAACATAAATTAAATTGGAAAATAGAAAATGAAAAGGGAAAAATTGCAAACTTAATTTTTACAGAAGCTTCATAATATAAAAAGCTAGGAAAAATTTAAAACTAGGTAGTGCTTAATAAAACTAATTTTTCTATTTATATAATTAAATTTATTAATTACTATAAAGACTAATATTAATTCTAATAAGTACTAAATGACAATATAAAAAATCTGAAAAAATTACCAAAATATTTAACATAAAAGAAAATTAAGAAAATATAAAATGGCAAATTACTTAATAAAAGGCTAAAAAGGAAATTAAAAAGTAATTAATATTAAAATAGAATCTATCACTTAATTTTAAGGGATTTTTCTGGTTTTTCTTTGAAATCTATTATAAAACTAAAAATAAGAAACTTTTTTGAAGACAACTTCTTTTCCAGCTTAAAAATAAGCCAAATGGACACCAAAATGCTTATACAGTTGACTTTCTGTTGATGTTTGCAGAAGAAATAAGCTTCTGTGGGTCACAGGGGAAATGGTGTAAACTGTAAGTGGATTGAATGAGGTCTCAATAAACAAGATTAGGACCCTGAATAGCAAATAAGCAATCAAAATAAGCAAATTCAACACCAGTGCAAATACAAAATGGGACAGAAAATGGAGGGATTAAGGTGGGTCCCAGGGGTCTGAGTCAAACTTGGTACAACTAGAAGTGGGCCAGCTTGTGAGTCCAAGAACCAAGGGCGAGGCTGTGGGGCCCACTGAGGAGCCTCTGTGGGACCCACAGAAGTTGGCAGTAAGGGTGATGATGCTTCAGCAGTTTATGCACAAGGAGAACAAGACTGCAGGCCTGTTTGGAGGGGTTGCACAGCTTCCAGAAAAATCACAAAATTATAAGATTGTTGATTTCGTAAAGCTAAGGTGGGGGGCTTCAACATGTAAAAGTTCAGGGCCTGAATCTTGATCACAAAATCAAAACAATGCTAGCATTTTGGATGTTCGCATGAAAGTAATTTTTATGACTTTTTTGCAATTTATGAATAGGGTTGACTTATTTGAGATTTGAAAGTGTCTATATTAATTAAGTTCTACATATTAAGCTACAAAGAAGGATATTTAAGGTAAACTATAACTAGGTTGTGAGTTGATAAGCTTGTGCTAAAATTAAAATGCAACAGTGGAACTACTTATCAAAGTTGTTAAGGTAATTGACTTTGTGAGAAAGACTAAGGTTTTATGGACTTAAAATGACCTAATTAACCTAAAAGCAGTACACATGCCTTAACTGGAAACAACAACGAAAAACAAGCCACAACTCAAGAAACAAGCTTTAACCAACACTCCTTTTAGTATTTTGCTGTCTGATGGACTTTTATCTCTCTCTTTCGTGTG
>LBNU01015226.1:0-17212 GCA_014162995.1 Artemisia annua
CTGGCATTCATGGTTAGTTTTGTCGTTTTGTCTTCAGTTTGGTAAGTTAGAACGGTGTTATGAATAGTAAGCATACACCATGTAGTCGGGCGGTCGACCCCCTTGTAGCTTGTAATTGGTCTAGGCGGGATTAATCGGTGATTAATCGGATTGGCATTTTTGGCAAGTTTTGGGAATTTTCGACGAGTTTTGGGTATTCTCGAAAAGATTTTCCGTGGAAAACATCATTTAATAGATATAAGCAGTGACTATAAGTGATTAAAACTAGTTTACGATGAGTTTTTGGTATTTTTGACAAAATTTGCAAGTTTCCGACAAGTTTGACCATCGTTGAAAGTCGTTGACCGCCATTGACCATGGTTGACCGATATGTTTGAACTATTTACACTAATCGGAAAGGTTGGTGACCTAGTAGCGCCTAGGCGGTGATTAATTGTCCTTGTTTTGCAACATTGGTTTCTTGATATTGTCTCCTAATTTGGGATTCAAATAATGGGAGGATCACACATTCAAAGCTTCAATTGCATGTTTGAAGTTGTAAGTTTGAGTCAATTAATTTTGGGATCAGGGTTCCTGCGATTTTGGATATTGATTGATGTATGATATTTTGGCTTTTTAGTTTTTGTGTTATGCTAAGTATATGTCGATTAATTTTAGAGACAGGGTTTCTGTGATTTGGCTTTCAATTTTTGTGTTATGTTGGTAGTGTATTTATGGATTTGCGCTTTTGTTTGTTTAAATTTTGACATGCAGTTATTGTTACATAGTGTGTACTGGATCATGTATATGGTCGTGTGTTTTTTTATTAATTGTTTTTGTTTATTTGCGTTTTACATGAACAGATGATGAATGGGTCTTTGTAATTTGCCTAAAGATACTGAAACTTGGTTATAGGTTAATATTGTATAATCATTTTTATAGTGTTGTATTTGGTTACTTTATGTGTGATTGTGTGTTGTTTGGGTTAAGCATGTCATGAGCATGGAAACAGCTCATGGTTGTGTCTTCTTTTTGTGTCATATTGAAAATGTTAATCAGATTTGTGCTATTTTGTTTTATGTTTCCATCTCATGATTGTTTTACGGACTATCAGATATGATGGTTGTCGTTATGTTATTGAATTGGTAAGTCGACTTCTGTTGATCAAGGCTTATTTTGGTTTTGAAAATTAGAAACATTTCAATAATTTAGTGTTTCATTTATACAAAGAAGGGTTGTACACCGAGTGTTTAAACAACATTTTTTGCTAATTCTTAAATGTGATTGAAAGAAGTAGACTTTCTTTACCTTGATGGTTTTAGAAATTGTGGAAAACTAGAAGGGGGTTGAATAGTTTTACGTCTTTTTAATTTATAAAAACTTTGCTTTTGAAAACTTCGATTCTAATTTATGTGAAATCAACACTTGCACTATATGAACAATTCTATCTAATTAACTAAGCAAATATAATGTAAACATAGATGTAATGAAAAGATAGAGTTAGAAAGATCAAACCACAACACAAGGATTTATGGTGGTTCGGCTACGAAGCTCCTCCTCGCCCTACTCCACTCCCCGAGTCACCTACTCGAGAGTTTTCTTCACTATGTCAACAAACACCCTTTTGGCGAGGAAACCTTACACACCTTTGCTTACACCGTTTAGCGACACCAAGCAAAATGTCGAGTTCTAATGGTAGCTAGAACCAATCTCACAACTAATCACAACTTCTACACAACAATACTACTTCAGTACTTTACTACCATTTCTTCACAACACAACTTCTATCTACTTATCACAAGCACTACACAACTTTACAAATGATTTACACAATCTACAATACTTCTTGATTGAATATTGAAGGAGTATTCTTCTCTTGCACTATGGATGAGGAATGATTGAATCACTTGAAGCAAAGAATAATAATCTTATGATCAAAGGATTTAGAAAGATGTTTAGAAAGGATTGGAACTGAAAATTTTCGTGCAAAAGGTTGGGAAAATATGCAGGAATGAACCTGTATTTATAGGAAAAGATTCCTGACAACAGGAGCGTGCCGGCCCCCTTAAATGGTGGCCGGCCCCCTTAAAATTAAGGGGGCCGCCCTCCTGTAACGGCCAGGAATTTTGTCTTTTTCTGGGGAAAGTTTATTTGGTGAAAAACTAACTGATTTTGGTTAAAAATTTGAATTCATATTTTTGTTATGAATTATACATTTTCCTTTAATTACCAAAAGTGTTTTTCAAAAATATACAGTATAAGATGTTTATATAATTTTATAAACTTTCTAATGTTTAAATAAAAATCCCTTTGATCACAAAATGTATTAGACATTTGTTTATTCATACCTTAAGTGATTTTTGTTGAGTGACATGATATTTGTAACTGAATACTTGTTTACGTAGTAATCTTGCGTTTAATGTTTCCACATTTTGTGATCGTCAAAACATAGGGATATCGAAAAATATTAATAGCGTTTTTATGCATTATTTATATCAACAATCTCCCCCTTTTTGATGATTACAAAATTTAAACTCATTAAACCAAAAATTAATATATATCCAAGTATTTAGTGAGTTTATACCATTTCTCCCCCTTTTTGTTAGCATCAAAAAGGTTAACCCGACGAGTATAGAGCTCCCCCTTGACGTATACTCCCCCTCGTTTGAAGGTCATAAGGGAAATCGAGATATGGAATGCTTGCAAAAATATTTAGAGGACAAGCATACATATATATATGTGTATATATATAGATATAGTATAGGTAGTATAGTTATATATACTAATTTATACACTATATATATAGTATTGATAGTATACAGTATGTATAATATAGTACATACGTGTATATATATATACATATGTGATATGACTATATTACATATGTCAGTATATATAACATATGTATATATAATACATATTATATATATAACATATGTATATATAATACATATGTAACTATATATATATTATACATGATGTTATATATATGTATATTAATACATATGGTATATGATATATACATATTCTATATATACATATGATACATATGTATTATTATTATAGTAGTAGATGTGAGTGTATATATATATATATATATATATATATATATATATATATATATATATATATATATATACTAGACTTCAAAGCCCGCCCGATGGGCGGGCATGCCTTGTAATTATAATTTGAATGGTTTTAATTATCGTAAAATTATGTTTTAAGTCGTAGGTATATATTTTTTTAATGTCGTTCTATTATCCTCGTATTTAGTAATGTATTCCCATCGAACAACAGAGAGATTCAATAAATAACCGATCTTTTGAACTAAATAGTTGAGTAATTTTTTTATCACACCATGACCATACTCAAATTGCTGCTAACAACAAAATACCTTGTTATTGTGTTTCTCTATCTTTAAGCTAGCTACCGTTAGCCTCAATAATAGTGCTCTCACAAGTGCAGAAAGACCAATCACCGAATGATGAAATTTACAGTTCTTAAAGGAAAACAATTCGTTGCCCAATAGGCGGGCAAGACTTATGAATGTTGTTGAAAAAAATAAGTTAACGTATCTTAAATAGTTTTATTCTATGTTTTTGACTATTATTATACACCCCATTTGACCATTAAACAATACCCTTGCATGAAATACGATTTTCAAAACTGAATGCCACCCACCTAATACCCAAGGCAACCAATATCCAATTAGGCGACTGAAGCAGTTTCTACTCGCCAACTGAAAATTCTCATCACTTTATGACAAACTATATATTGTTGTACTTAGTTGAAAGGTTAGATATATTATAAGTTTGTTGTAGAAACGTATGTTATTTTTGTCAATTGTTAACAAAAGTAGCAGTGCTCGGTTACAAACTGTACAAAGTAATCGTCTATGATAAGTTATAACTATTTGTTTCATCTTTTTATAACCCAAAACTCACAACATATGTGATTATTGATAGGAGAATATAAGAACATGCCTGCAACATTTGTAGATCAATAGGAGTGTTTAGGTAGAACTTGACTTAAGCTTCTTCACTACATTTAAACTCTGAATTTAGTCTCATCAAACGGATGAGAATTGTATACACTAAAACTATACTTCCTATAGCTTTTAGAATTCCAAAATAAATGAATGTTGGAAAGGATGGTTTACTTAAAGAAATTATTGTTCCTTGTTTTCTTCTCTTGTTTATCTAGGCTGCAATAAGGCATCATATTGCTACAGCTATCAAGAACTCCATCTTTTTGAACTTGACCTGAAAGACACAAAAAATGAGATAATGCTGAAGTTGCATGATACTTTATTCTTTTTCTAAGTTTTTACCATAGATAAAGTGTCTAATCTTGATACACAAACTACACTATTCCATTAATAATATAGAATTCATGTTCAAAAAGAAAAACATAAGATAGATACATCATAATTAGACGTGGCAATTTAGACCCTATTCCAGTCAGCATAGCACCTAAAACTGTGCTACGAATGGGTCAATATAGATTATGTCTTATATTAAGAGGGCTAAATGATATACAAATAAACCCCTATAATCGTTATGGTATTAGTTTACGTTTCATTATTTTTTAAGAGAAGGTGAGGTTGGCGTAAAAGAAGATTTGTGTTGTTATTTGTTAAGTTTAAGTAATTTTTATAACAGGACAAACACTTGTTGCTTTAAAAAAAACAAACACATGATATAAAGATTAACACTTTGCTCATTCGGATCATCGGATGTCACTGGTTCAATAATGCATAGTGCATGTTTCAAATAATGATATTACAACTATGACATATTACCTTATAAGAAAACCGATTGAACATGTTAATGATGATTATGTGAATAGATTTAAATTAAAGTTTACTGAATGATACCAACATAAAAACGCAACGAACTTGGTTATTTACTTACTTGAATATGAAGGCTTTGGGTCGGTAACAAATATAACAGAAACAATTTAATCATAATACAATAGTTGTGAAGCACTTGAGAGTACTTAGCTCGAGATGTTGAGTGATCATTCGGGGCGGTTAATTAACTACCAAGTGAATCTTAATACGCTTGAGAGAAAAAAGAAAAACATGATATAAAGATTAACAATTTACTCATTCGAATCATCAGATGTTATTGGTTCATAATGCAGTGCATGATTCAAATCATGATATTACAATTATGACAGTGATAGAACATGTTAACAATTATAATGTGCATAGACTTACATTATGGCTTACTGAATGATACCAACATAAAAACATAAACGAACATCGGTGATTTACTTACTTGAATATGAAGGCTTGGGGTTAGTATTATTACAATAACATGCGTTCAATTATTCCGAGTTGAAATCAATAGAAAACTGATGTAATGTAAAAGGAAATATAACCTTGAAACATGGGCGATCTCTCCCAGCACTTCCATCCTCTAGTGTAGGCCTTGGAGTTTTGAAAGCATTCATATCCTCAACTATAGAGTTGCTTGAAAGTAGCCTCTTGTGTGCTTGTATATATACCTAACATAAACCCGTTGCTCGAATAACATGCTTTCCAAAACATTACATATTTTCTGCATTCAAGAATGTGGTCTCAAAAAAAATATTTTCATCATTATTAAAACACAATTCCAAACACCCTTTTAACAAAAGATTATTCATATCGAACCCGTTGTCTCAGGGCTGATACAGGTAATATTAGTTTCTTTAACCCGTGGATCGCAAATTAAATAATAAGCTTTGTTTATTTCATTATACTCTATCACCATACTAATAGCTATGTTTATTTCATTAACTTTTACTCACAGTTAGCAATTCCTGTTATAACAGTTAACACTATGATGTTAAATTTATATGCGTTGGTGGTTAGATTCTTATCTGATAAAACATACACATAAAATTCATGAACCTTAATATACTTCTTCATCCCTTGTGTGCTAACTCTTCTATCAATATTGCTCTAGGGTGCATAATATGTCAATTGCGATCTTTTTAATATATGCAAATTTATAACCAAGATGATACCTAATTGAAAAAATGTTGGATAGTGAGTCCCAACTGGAGACGATCTGATTCATTCGGCAATACGGTTGCTTTCAATTGGTTCTCTTCCATTAGTGCTCAACATGCTTTCTAAACTGGTTGGTACTAAGATGGTGGTCCAATTCAGTTTTAGAAGTATAGAATTGAGAGGTCTCTTATTTCATAAAGTAGGCTTCCTGGACCCAGAGGAAGGGTTGATAAAATGGTATAACTCTGGGCTTTTTCACACATTCTTTCTTACTGCGTTTAATGATGACTGATTCTCTCAAAATTTTACATTATGCTTTTGTTTTGTGTAGATCGCGACTGAGTACAAAGACTGTCAAGTCCCAATGGTGTTGGAAGCCCTTGAAAGAATGCATGCACATTTAACTGCTGTTGTGGTCTCTAATGAACAATTGTTTGTTAAGGTATATGAGTTGTACTGGTTATGTTATGTGCATATATTGGGTAGATAATAGGGTGCACTAACTTACCTTGTCCTAGTTACCCATCAACCTGAGATGATCAAGTGAGAACCTCTCAAAGATATCTTCCTTAAGAGATGCATGGCAGTAAACAACTGACCCACACGACACCTGCACAAAACCATATACATTTAACTTGGGAGTAGAGTGTATCGTTTTGATCAAGAATGGGGGTTTGCAAAATAAATGATTAAAGGTTTCAAGGTTTTTTAACATGTAAGACAAAGATGTAGAAATAATATCAAAGATGGTTACCTTAATATTCATTATGTATCTTGAAACCGAAGATATAAAATAGAAATTAGATCAAAGATGGTTTACCCACCGCATATACAGTTTAAATTTTTTTTAGCATTTATTGTCTTTCTGACACATAGCCGTGCTATCTAAACAGGTAAGGGCCTTTAATGAAAATGCTCTCATCAAAATTGACTATGAACTACATTAGCAATACAACAAAGGATAGATATGTGTTGTCCCTGGTAAAAGGTGTTATAGTCTATAAAAAAAAGTGTACGTTAGCTTATTCTCACACTTGTTTTCCGCAAATACAATTGGAACCTATGATCTCATGTGCGCATAACGTTTTTCTTGAAATTATCTATGATCATGTTCATTTTATATGGGTTGACATGCAACAGGTCAGGATTGACTTGAAACATTTTTTTTAAAATATTTTGTGTTAAACATTTATGCAGTTTTTTAACCGATGCCTAGGAAATCAGATGGAAATAAATAGTTTGGTTAGAAAATTGCCGGCATCATATAAACTTTATCAAATTTACAGTGTGGCCTCAAAAGGCAAAGCGTACATCCCCTCTTCATCATTTTAAAAGATCAGATATAGCCTTTATGCCATTTGTAAGCCTAGGTAAAATTGAGAAGTGGGATATGCAGAGTGACTTACTCAAATCAACTGATATAGCGGATATAAGAGGAGCACAACTTCCTCTAACAGGGATTGAAGTAGTACCTTTTCCAACCCAATAAACACGAAATTTGAGCGTGTTAGTTATGATCATGTTCATTTTATATAGGTTGACATGTAACTGGTCTGGATTGACTTGAAACAATTTTTTTTTAATGTTTTGTGTTAAACATTTATGTAGTTTTTTAACCAAGACTTAGGAAATCAGATGGAAATGAATAGTTTGGTTAGAAAATTGCAGGCATCGTATAAACTTCATCAAATTTACAGTGTAACCTCAAAAGGCAAAGCATACATCCCTTCTTCATCAGTTTAAAAGAACAGATATAGCACCCTTATGTCATTTGTAAGCCTAATAGTAAAAATTGATAAGTGGGATATGAAGAGTGACTTACTCAAATTAACTAATATAGCGGATATAAGAGGACCACAGCTTCCTCTAACAGGGAGTGAAGTAGTACCAATAAACTCGAAATTTGAGCGTGTTTGTTGCTAATTAAATCTGTATGTCTTTACAACTGGCCTGCTCGCACATTCATCCTCTTTTACTGTATCAAAACCCTTTAATTTAACTTCCCCTACATCAAAATATCGTATCGACATAAACAATGTCAGAATTTCTGTATGAAGTTTCATATGCATACACTATTATTCACCTATGGGTTCTATTAATAATCTACATTATCTTAAATCAATAAATTAATCAATACGCTTAAACTATTATGTATCTATACAATAATATGGTAATGATATAACTATAATGATTGTTTAATAAATTCTTGCAATATGCAATTCCAAACACCCTCTAAAAGCTAATGTTGGTATTGTTCAACCAAAAACCTGGTAATCTAAAGCGGAATTACAGAATCTTGAAGCATACACAATTTACCTATGAAGAAGCCTTGCATTGACAGAAAAGTAAAGAAGTTCATTAACTAAGACACAAATTGCTGGTGCAGGTCGTTCGTCTTTACAGTGGCACATGTGACAGAAGTCATATAATTTAGTTAGAATGTTACCTCGTCGACTCATTTATTTCAACTCCTAATTATTTATTCAATTTCTTCTTTCACGTCTCCACTTCTGATATTGCAATAAGATGTGCGGTTTTATCTTGTTGGTACCACATTACCCTTACGTTCATGCTATCGTCACATGGAACCTTATTCTTACAATATTAAGCTTAACTCCATTTACTTTTTTTATAATTATATCCAGCACTAAAGAATATATGCATGGTATTTATAAGAAAGTAATGTTTGACTACCTGAGTTATAGTTGACTCTTATTTCATAAGTAATCAATTACTCGTGTAAAGATGGTGTCATATTTGTGATCAATTAATCACCAAGACCATTGACATACGTGTACCCAAAATTTGGTTTTAGACAGAAAACTATATCAATAACAAAATGCTATTATAGCAATAACTAAAATTGTTGAACATGGTTCATTCTCTTATGAATGATCAAAACGTTCATTTACTTGTACTTCATTCATTTTATGGATTTTTGCTACACTTAATGTCATAAAATGATAAATGTGATATATTATAATCAAGAAGTGTACATTGTTTCAAAGGGAAAGAAGAGTAACCTGACGTTTGCATCAAACATGTTCATGTACTTGATCCCATTGCCAGAGTAACCTTTCAAAATACAACCTGGTTGACCAGTTTGCACATGCACCCATGTCGCCAACCCGCCCCTTTTGTAACTGTTTGGCCAACCTAATATTATGAATTACAGGCTGCACTAAAAACAATTTGAGTTAGAGGTGGAACCGGGACTGAACTAAAACTGCGAAATTAAAAATATTAGGACCGAGTACTGGACAGGATCGAGTATACTGGTTTCTTAAAGAATGACTGTGATTCGGTTTTACGGCTTTGACCCCGAGTTCTGTACCCTCCTGAATGGTTTGTTAACTGGTCAAAATGGGTATGTTAGGACTCAGGCCGACTTCTTTGCTCTTTCTTACCTAAGTTGTACACAAAGATTAAGTTTAAATTAAATTTAGAAGGTTTCATGTACTTAGAAGGTACTAACGTGTTTATTTTTAAGTGCCAAAGAAATAGTTCTATCCAAACACTCTACATCCAATAAGCAAGCAGAAAACTACTTAAATAAGAAATCCCAAACACCCTCTTAAATAGCTTTTTTGAATTTGACCCGTTATGGCTGTAACTATATATCAAATCGACACATACACCTATAGGTGGTTCATAAATTCCACCTCTTATTCTTGTCCTCTGATAATCATAGTGTGGATTATACAAATGTGTGTACTGATTCAGGCACAATCTGCTAAGCATAGTAAGCTGGTGAAGATAAAAAAAAAAAAAAAAAAAAAAAAAAAAAAAAAAAAAAAAAAAAAAAAAAAAAAAAAAAAAAAAAAAAAAAAAAAAAAAACCCATAAGTTGGGACGTACACAACAGTTCGCATTCCACTACAGTAAATCTAATAACAGATGTCAAAAAACCAATTATGTCAAAAGTTGATATTGAGTTTTAACTACTTACAAATAGTTGATAGCATTCACAAAACCTCAGTCGATCACAAAACAGTGGATTATAGGTGTGGAGCATTTCTAGAAAATGATTCAACCAAAGACTGCCTCGTCCCATCTAATGACAACATACGTGCTATAGAATAAGATACCAACAGATGTCAATTTTTTTTAATGAATCATATTATGTCAAAATCTGAAATTTGCAAGTGCAAAGGGTAGTCAGCCATATACCTAGGAGTGTATTCTGGAAGTATGATTCTGTATCCAAAAGCATTGAACGAAAAACCAACACCGGGTAGAGCATAGGTAGATGCACCGCCACCCAATATTTTTCTTGACTTCCAACATCGGCCGTTTCATTTTAGCTTTTAGAGTTATCTATGTAGCTTGCAGAGTCAGAATATTCTGTATCATCTTTATGGAAGCTTCTTACGCTAAATATAATGAACAAAATGTTACTATTATGTATATAAATGCTCATTAAACTAAGTTGCTGACAATAATTGATAAAAGGGCATCCTGTCATAGTTGGTAACTTTGATTTACAAATATATATACCCCAAATAAATGGTTACAAATTCTTACATTTCAAAAAGTGTAAGTACCTTCATGGAGATATTGTTTTATACCCTACGACGAATGTTTTAATTTTAATATCAGCAGAACAATTTTTTAGGAGAACTGAAGATCACGCATAAAGAGAATAAGATTCTAACTAAATGAAATAAAGATTGATTGATAAAGATTTCACACTTCTGTTGCATCTTGTCTTCAGGGAAGATCACAACTTTCTTCAAGTTATCTAAGCTATTAA
Source organism: Artemisia annua (assembly GCA_014162995.1). Classification (NCBI taxonomy): domain Eukaryota; kingdom Viridiplantae; phylum Streptophyta; class Magnoliopsida; order Asterales; family Asteraceae; genus Artemisia; species Artemisia annua. The sequence continues at coordinate 10,733 of LBNU01015226.1, forward strand.
GACATAAAGGACCTCTTTGACCAACACATTCTAACACCATGAGTCATGGGCAACCAATCTCAATGCACATGTAAATATGTCTGTCCAGTGAACAATCGATGATGTAAACAGTTAAGGTGTTAGGATTAGAATTTAGGGATAACTTAGCTGTCTTGTATTGTCGTTCAATTGATTTTGGCAATCAAGGTTGCCCTCAATTATAACACTGTCATACCTACATAAAAAATCACAAAAAGTATATGAGAAAAATATAGAGCATATGTCTGAGTTTTAAAGAACAATGAAAAGAGATAACACGATAAAAACTTGATTATTAGAACCCGTAAGACATTACTAAAAGATACATACATTGAAGAATGCATAACCATGGACGAAGATTTACCATTTCAACCGGGCATTGAACCTAAGAAAACAAATAGAAAGAAAATATATTAGGAAAAAAATTACAATCTGCTGAGGTTTAATTAAAAACTCTACAGGACACCTGTGCACATGGAGGTATAACTTCATGTACTAATGAGAGCTCCAACTTGACATGGGATTGAGGCAGAATCACAGTTTTTGTTAACGTTAGAACGTGTAACAAATTACAAAAGATACAGACATTGGAGCATGCATAACCTTGGACGAAACTTTACCTCTTTATGGTTTTTTGTTTGGGTCTTTTTGACTCTGATCTATTTTTTCACGTTTCAATAATCACTTAGAAACGCAAATCAGACATGAAATACCCCTTAAACAGCAATCATGACTTGCAGCTATAAGTCAAACCTTATATATCAGCCCCCATCATTGTCATTGTACATGTAAAAATGTATGTCCAGTGAACAATCGATGTTGTAAACAATTTAGGTGTTAGATTAGCATTTAGGGATGACTTAGATGTCTTGTACAGTCATTCAATTGATTTTGGCAATTAAGGTTGTCCTCAATTCTAACACTCTCATACCTACATGAACCTAAGAAAACAGATAGAAAGAAAAAATATCAGAAAAAAAAACTGGTGAGATTTAATTAAAAACTCTACACGACACCTTTGCTCATGGAGGAATAACATAAAAACCAACAACATGTGATATGCATATAAAAAGAAGGATTTATAGTTTGCAGTAAAAATAATCAGAAACCTAAACCAAGACCAATCTTATCGCCACATACCTCAAATAAAGTAAATACGGATCAAAACTTGTAGAAGATTGTTAGAAACAACAATAAAAGCAAATATTTATGTAGCTTTATACATGGTGATCAGTATCAGAAACATCTTCTTGTTGTTCTTGGAGAATTATTGTTGTGACAAACTACAAACACAGATGGTTATTCATATGATCACCGAAAAAAATAAAAATAAAAAACTCATGAGCAAACTTACCATGCTACTTCCATAGAACACCTGACATTCTCAAACCTGCACACACACAAAAAATTAGCGTGAGAAGTTAGTGGTCAAAAGTTACAACGACATGAATCATAATGACAGTTGAATAAGATAGGTAATAATCTTATTATGTTATGATTACTAAACAATAAAAAGGTACCTTCTGTTAAACATGATAAAAATCTTCCAATTAACTAAACTCTTTTAAACTGTAATAATGAGATTAAAAAAAATGAATCAATATACGTAAAAAAAACAATAGAATTTACATGATTTAATATAAACTGGATCAATGATATTAGGGTTTTGAGAAAAAAGGTCAGATATGAATGATATTAGGGTTTTGTGTGATGAATTAATAAAAGGTCCTGATATATTAAAAAGATGTCAATCAATTAATCGAATAGATACGGTGGATAATTAGTTGTAGAGATTCTCAAAGTTATCTCTTAAGATGGTTATTAATTAGTTGCATAGGTTTATAGATTAGGACTTGCAAGATATAATCAAAAAATGTGTTGGTCTAATGGTTATCATGCTTGTTAATGTTTCAAACACCCTAGGTTCAATCATTGCTAGTGGCGATTTTTTTAGACCAATTTTCGAAATCTAAATTTTAATCCATATTAAATACGAATTTTAATTAAAAAAAAAATCGAACTCATAGTGCCACGTGGCATCATGACAAGTGCATTTGATCACAATGTGATGACATGGCACATAATGAATTACTGGGCAATGAGGTGGCATTAATGACGTCATACGCCTTAAAACCAATAGGAGGAGGCCATGTGGCGGTTCATTTAAATCACCATAAAATAAAAGAGAAAAATAATAAAAATTAATTTATATACTTTAGGGGGGCATTTTAGTAATCTTTTTAATTCACTATATCATTCAATTACATCGATCTCATTCAATAACAAATCAATAAGCATTTTTTTTCCAGTTCTTCAATTCAATTCACCATGAGGTTGATTATCATTCAATGTCATCCCAGATTTTTAGCTCATTCATATTCATATTCAATTATTATTATCACAGGATCATATATTTTTTTCAAAGGTTTACAAGCTCCATTCCATTCAAGTTTTCACAATCGATATTCAATTCCAGTTCTAATTGTAATTCACCATGAGTCATTCGATTGATATTCAGTTTGCTGATAATTATATTGCAAGTATTCGTTATTTAATGTTTGTAATTTATCATAATTTTTTTTGTTTATAAATGATTAATATTTGAGACCATGTTCATGTGTTTTTACATAATGTAATAGAATAACAACATTTGAATTTATTTGTGTATATGTTAGAGACCATGTTCTGTGTATATAAATGAATAAGATTAGAGACCATGTTACATTACATATTAGAGACCATGTTCTGTGTATAAACAAAAGCTAAACCCAATACACCCTTATATCGTTTATAGATGTGCTGAAACAACCACTTCACACTTAATTATGCTCAACCCAATACACATTTAGCTTATAGAATAACAACATATTTAGAACTTCGTTATTTGATACATTTTTCTAAGCCGTATTCAATTTTTTTTAGGTGAACCAGTAACTCCTATATATATATAGGGGAGGGTTATTGTAAGAGCATGCTTAAAATTGTAAAAATCAGACTCAATATGGACCATTGGATCATTAGTTTTGTTATTAATGAGAGTTATATTTGATGGATGGTATAATTGTAATTAAAAACAACTCCAGGGGTATATGTATCACAAAATAAACTAAAGAAAGGCGGGATATTTTTCATCCACCTACACCCAAATAAATGAGCATGATTTGACTTAAAGTCAAATAAGCAAAAATCATCCGTTACATTCCATCTCCCATATTTCAATCCTTTCAAAAATTAATACCGTATAATCTAGAAATATATTCGGCTACATTTTGGTGATTGCGATTGTGTAGCAATTGATTAAAAACCTAGGGTTATAAAAACCATGGGTATCATAGAAGACGAGCAAGGCATTGGTGATTTACCACCACTTTTAATAGGTAATTGATCCATCTTTTGATCTTTCCATTTTAATGTTTAGTGTATTGTGTAAGCGTGTACTGAAAAAAAACGCATACTTGCATGTTGATTTTCAAGTTAGAAGAAGCAGAAGGTTAAGTGACCAAATGGGGAATGATGCTGAAGGATCTGGTGTTACCATTGATTTAACTAGTGACCCTGAGGATGTTGATGTACCAGGTACGGAAATACCAATTTTGCAAACTTTTTGGTTATTGTTTATGTCTGAATGTGTTGCTTGGTAGGAGATCATTGGAAATAGTTGTTCTAGAAAAGATTGTGTATTATTTATGGGTTTAGAAAGAGCATTATCATGAACTAAAGACAGATGTGTATGTGTATTTGAATGTATCTATGTGTAAAGTTAAACAACCAAACACCTAATAGGTTAGAATTCTGGTGAACCAAACACCCAATAGGTTAGAATTATACTAAACCAAACACCCAATAGGTTTGGAGATGGAATGTATCGTTGAATCCAAGGATGTATATATGCAGATTTGAGAATGGACCAAACACCCTTTGTATCTATGTATATATGTGCTGAACCAAACACCCTTAAACGGAAGTTTTATTGGGAGAATGTGTCTGTGTGTAGCTACCTGAGAATGTATCTATGTATCTGTGTGTAACTATCTGAGAATGTATCTATGTAGCCTTGTGTGTACCTACCTTTGTGTATCCTTCTGTAAAATGTTAGAATGTGTCTATCTGAGAATGTGTATCTATCTGAGAATGTGTCTATGTGTCTATCTATCTGAGAATGTGTCTGTGTGTATCTATCTGAGAATGTGTCTATGTGTCTATCTATCTGAGAATGTGTCTGTGTGTTTGGTTCAGTATCTATGTGTAAAGTTAAACAACCAAACAACCAATAGGTTAGAATTCTGGTGAACCAAACACCCAATAGGTTAGAATTATACTGAACCAAACACCCAATAGGTTTGGAGATGGAATGTATCATTGAATCCAAAGATGTATATATGCAGATTTGAGAATGGACCAAACACCCTTTGTATCTATGTATATATGTGCTGAACCAAACACCCTTAAACGGAAGTTTTATCGGGAGAATGTGTCTGTGTGTAGCTACCTGAGAATGTATCTATGTAGCCTTGTGTGTACCTACCTTTGTGTATCCTTTTGGAAAATGTTAGAATGTGTCCTGAGAATGTGTATCTATCTGAGAATGTGTCTATGTGTCTATCTATCTGAGAATGTGTCTGTGTGTATCTATCTGAGAAAGTGTCTATGTGTCTATCTATCTGAGAATGTGTCTGTGTGTATCTATCTGAGAATGTGTCTATGTATCTGAGGATGAACCGAACACCCTTTGTATCTATGTATCTGTATGCTTAACCAAACACCCTTATATCTTATAGATATGGTGAAACAACTACACATAATATTTGTATGTGTGATCTTTCTTTACATATGTTATATGTATCTATGTACCTGTGAATGAACCAGCGACAGATTTGAAGTTTTATATGGATGAACCAAATACACGTATAAAATAGTGATAGTATGTCAATTGGTTTGTATATGTGAATCGGTTTGTAAATTGGTATGTATGTACACACATAATACGGATATGTGAATTGGTAAGTGATGTTGTTAATGTAAACATGAGTACAAAAGATACATGTGATTACTTTTATTTTATAGATTTGAATGACATATGTACATGCTACAGGAACTGGAATTAATGGAGGTAACAAGAGGTCAGAACCAAGAAATGTACGGTTAAAGAAACGTCCAGGGGGTAGTTTGGAAGGGGATGTGTTTATACCTTCAGTTGTTGGGAATATGGAAAAAGTTGATGAAGGTGGTGAAGTAAAGAAGGGACATCGGAAGGGAAGTAAATTCTTTATTGTTTCCAAGGTCCAAGGTGGTGATGATGGTCTGGCGAAAAAGGATGTTGGGAAAAGAAAGTTAGGTTTGAATAAAAAAAGTAGGAAAAAGAGTCTAGTTGATGAGGAGAAGGAGCATGAGGAAGATGTGGATAATGATGTTGGGGTGAGGAAGCGAACACGCAAGAGTAAGATGGATGGTGAGGCTGTAGCGAAGAATAAAGGTGAAAATGGTGTCGGTTGTAAGATACCTGATGTGGACCGGGTTCATCAACGAATATCGTTGTGGTCGCTGCATCGCCTACTACCAAAGTTGTCTACAAAACATAAAAAAGATGTTACGGAGATGGGGTTTGGAGCCGTCCTTGGTGTGGTGATGCGCGTGGGACTGCAACACGCACTTACGTTTTACTCTCGACGGGACTCGAGAGAGCTGTGCAATCCCACCGGCAAGTGTACCTGACCGATGTGTAACGTAGAGTGGCAAAGTACACAGGGGGATTGACTCGCTTCTCGCGACGCAGAGGAATAGTGTTCGTTAGGTTAAATAGACTACTTTAATTAAGGGCCTAAGGGTGGAGAATTATTTTTGTATCTGTTTATATTTTTATGAACAGCAGTAAAATCTCGGTTTTTGAAGGAGTGGGCTGGAATTGTAAAATTGCTATCAACTAACCCAAAGTAAGTCTACCTTATGGCAAATTATATTAAAGTTTTGAGAGATAATCAATGGGGGGAAAGTAATGATTTACTTTAGATTTATTACTCCCTTAACTATCTTTACCATGTAATTAGTATGTTAGAGTTTGCGTGGGATGACGGGTGTATATTCTAACAGTCGTAGGGAGTGCGTTCAAATTCCACCTAACATCTATAAGCCTCCTAACCTCACTCCTAATGGACGGATACGTCAAGTATACTTATACCACACAGCTCACCCGATAACAACCATACGCATGAAATACTACCCTTAAAAATCGATTAACGCACATACGATTCACGAGTTATCCTAAAGACGTTCAAAGCTTGTCTACCGTAATAGGCAGGTAGCCAGTTTCTTAAGTCTAACGTAGATGGAAACATATCATCACAAAATCACATCACAACATAAATCAATGAATAACAATGATGTAGTGTTCATTAGATCTAAGCATAACTAGCAAGTTAATTTAGCCTAGCTGTTAAGGAAAGAAAAGCAAAACATAAATCATAC
>LBNU01015228.1:2845-39378 GCA_014162995.1 Artemisia annua
ATAACCCACACTTAAAACACTTGAGAGATTTCTATGCTAAGGCAACACCTATAACCTCCCTAAACCATGTTTTACATCCACCATTCCCCACACCTAGATTAGAACCCCATGGTTTCTTTCTCTCTAGAGAACCATGTATACCTAGGAACCCTATCCCTACCTATACCCCTAGATATGACCTTAGGAAACCCTATACATTAACACCTAACCCCTACTTAGTAAACCCTCCCATTTCATCTTGGAAAGATGAATTTGGAGAAAACCCTACTAGGACAACCTTAGAAAACCAGGAAAATCAATTAGAGGAAATTTTAAATAACTTAGATGAGATTTTCCTTGACTTTCTTGAGAAGATAGAAAAAGGTTATGATAATAACTTAGGTAATCAACCTGACTATAGTAGTTTAAGAAATACCTTACAAGAAAACCGTTTTAAGGTAACTAAAATACAGAAAAACCAAATGAGACACCACCATAAAATAGCCTTTGCCGGTTTTAGGATATGCACTTTAGAAAAGATGATTGATGATGATGAGGAAAATCATCAATCAAACCTAGAAAATACCAACTCTTGGAATTAGGAAAACCTTAGAAAAACCCTAAGTAATATGCCTTTTATAACCATAGGAAGTATGCCCTAGAATAATTAGTGCTTATAGGATATGTAAAATAGGAAATCAATAAAATAAGTTAGGTTTTAGAAACTACCTGGTGTTCCTCAATTAGGATAATTGAGATAAACTAGATTTAGGAATGCCTCTCCCCACCTTAGGTCATCCCTAACCCTATAGTAACACCTAGGAATATAAACCTACCCTATAAATTATAACAAGTTGGGTACTCGTTATAACCTACCCCAAACCTTAAACCCTTACCTCTAGAAACTTAGGATAAACCACCCCGATGCCTTAGATACGTAGAATCTCAAAACTGTTTTAAGCTCCCCTTATACTTTCTCTTCCCTAAAACCCAACCTTTCCAAACACCTTCCCTATCAATGGTGAGAATTTTTATTCTACACTATAGAGATCTGAATTCTTTCTCTTCCGATCTCTAAATCCTCACTACTTCCATAACTTCCTTAAGCTATCTTTCCCCTAGTTAGAGAATCTACCCCTAACTATCCTATATGCAAATATATGGTAACCATATATGAGCATATTTATATCCTTTCCCTCTTCCCTTCCTTAGATTGCTATAATTCCCGAGTTAGTTTTCCCTCTTCCCTCTTAGTAAAAACCCGAACCATACCCTTTAGGATTCCCATACTCTAGGTTAGAAATGACTTTAGGATATCCCTAGAAAGCATAACCTTAAGAATAGAATACTTTAGACATTAAAATAGGTTAGAAACCCTTAAGGAAATAGGAAATAGGATTAGGAATTTTTGAGGTTTTATAGATTAGAAACCAAATCCCTACCCCGATAGATAGAAAAATTAGGAATACATCCCTATAAGATAGGATATAGATCAACATAAGAATTCATTAAAGACATTAGGATTAGAACATAGGTTAGATTTTAGTATTAAATAGTAAACCTCCACCCTAAACTATTAAACCTCTAACTTAGGTTAGACACATTAAGCTTCTACCAGTAAAGGTACATAAGCAAGCTTCTTAGGAATAGACTATTTTAAGGATATAGATCACCTAGACCTAGTAATTAACCTTTAGGATTTCCCATATAACATCTAGGATTTAGAAACCCTTAGGAATAGTACACCATTAGAACATCCTAGACCTACCCTAAGAATTTATAACCTAGATCTAAAACTTGAGGCTATTAGTTATAATAAGAGATAAGATATTTGAGGATATTAGATTACATTTTAGGATTTGATATTTCTTATGATATACATTAGGAATTACACTTAGAAGATAACATGGATACAACCCTAACTGGTTTCAAGTACCTAGGAATAGTAATACTTATAATAATAGTGATACTCGTAGTAATAGACAACTTAAAACCAAAGAGAAAACCCGAAACCTTACCTAGGAATAGTAACACTCCTAGTAAAACCTTAGGAAAGAAACCACTTAAACCTTCTCCCACATTAGAACCCTCTACTTCAATAGAACCAAATACATCACCATTAGAAGATTAGGACTAGTTAGGAAAACTAGAAGAACCTTAGGGGGAAAACAAAAACTCGGAGGAATCTAGTAAATCTTAAAATTCCATTAGGATACTATCTTTACAGGTATCCTATACTTTTACTCTTTCGTTTAATCTTATCTTTCCATTTTAAACCCTACCTTTCCGTTTCCCCACATCCTTTCATTCAAATTTCACTCTCCTGCCTTTTTCCACTCCCTCCATTTCAAAATTTCATTCTCCCGCCTTTTTACTCTACCGTTTAATCCTACTCTTCCGTTTAAACCCAATCCTCCGTTATTCCTTCACTCTTTCATACTTTCCTATTTCATCCCTTGCCTTCCTTCCTTCCTTTTCACTCTCTCCCATAAAAATTCACCCTTCCACTTTCATCCTTCTTTTCACTATTTTTCATCTTTTCGTTCCTCCGTCATTTTTCACTCTATTTTTCCTTCTCTATATTCTCTCTCTACCCCATCCTACAATGTTCTAAGAATTAGGACTTGTATTTCTCGTCATATCGCAAGATTCTATTAGTTAGATCTTGTAAGAATATCTATGCCGAAATTTAATCCTCATTATGTAGGATTTGTAACCGGCAGCAGGTACGGTTGCATTGGCGGCTTCGGGTCAACTTCATGTAGCATGGTTGTCATTGCAAGAATGAGCCTTTCAAAATCTTCCTCTACCATGTCCCAATAATGATCAACTCCCCGTTCATCACGTTCTTCTTTGACATCCACTTTCTCAATTGTAATGTTGATAACGAAATTATCAACATCCTGTTTACAGACACTAGCAGAAACATTAGCAATAGGAGAAGTAGGAAAGTCAAAAAGGTCCTTACCTCCATGGTCCACATCCCTAAATTATTTATCAACACGCACAGTATTGATTTCCTCATTTTTGACGGAATCTGGATCTTCCATGTGGGTGTGATTATTCTCTTCTCGACATTGATCGGCAATGTACCATTCATATTCTTGAATGGTCATGTTATCCATGTCCATCTCATCGTACACATGAGGAGATACATAACACCTATTGGTATATGTTTGGGGAGATTGAAAGACAGGCTTTGAAGGAGGCAGTCTCGTAGAAGACCTTCTACACCTTCGATTCCTCATACATGCTTCTTCCTTCTCGCGCTCATACTCCAAGTACTCATTCAATGTCATGTTATCAATGTCTGGCTCCATCTCCATGATTACCTGAAATATACTCACGAAACAAAGAAAACAGAAGAGACAAAAGAAAGAAAACAAAAATTATAAAAAAAATAAAAACAACTAAAAACTAAAAAGACTCAAATTAAAATCCTAATAGCTCCCTGGCAACGGCGCTAAAAACTTGATGCAGGTTTTACTGACCAGGTTTTAATATTTATATTAGTCTCGTTTACCTAAGGTCTACCTTTACGCACTAACGGACAGTGTATCCGATCGTGTGTGGTATAGCTAGTTGGTAAAGCCGAGGTCGTCCCAAGAGCTATGAGTTTGGATCCTAATTGGAGTCTATGCCACGTTTATAAAAGGGGTTTATGAGTTGAATATATAATTAAACTAATGAAAGTAAATAACGAAAACAAGTAAATAACTATAAGAGAATCAATAGGGAGAAGTAGAGTTAACCTAATTACTACTCTTGTGATTATTAGGATTAGTTCTCTAACCATTATAAAGTCGGTAGACTCCTATGGTCAATTTGTCTACCCTATGATCCTAGATTCCTCACCAAGGTAATTGTTAGTGACCAAGGGTCATCTGGTAATCTATTTTCAGTAATAAAAGTAACAGTGCATCCTATCATATCATCTGGGGATTAAATTCATTTTGGATCAGAGGGTTAAATCACCTACGTCTATCTTACACCTTGTCCTATCCAAAACTATTGTAAAGCCTTGGGTTCATCTGTACGAAAATGTAAGAGTCATTAAGTGCCTCTACTAACATGGATAAGTCTAACGAATGCGGCATGGTCAGATCTTACACCCCTCTAACTCCGTTAAGTGTCTAGCATCGGTAGGTGGTCCTAGGGTTAATTCGCATGTGTATGGTGATATTGCTATCACCAAGTCACATCCCTAGCGACTTGCTTCCTAGGATTAATTCCACAAGTCTCTAAGGAACAACCAATGCTAGTCACTACGGGAACTAGAGTGTCCCAAGCCTCGCCATGAAAATATACAAACAATAGATAATAGATGCGTAGAAAACTAAATCATAACAATAATAATTTCATAAAAAGGCTAACACCAAGAGGTGTTAGCCAAACATATAGTAAACTATACCAACAATAATGAATAAAACATATATTGAATTGAACATAGTGTTTGATACAAATTACTTGATGTAAGGTTAATGATGATGATTATTACAAGTGAATTCTCCCTTGGGAAGTGGTTGGTTGCTGCTGGAAGATGCCATGAGATGGTGCCTTAATCGCCCCTTTGAAAGGGAGGAAGAAGGATGATCAATAGAGCAGAATTCGGCCTCTATTTATAGGGTTCGAACCAACTACGGCGTAGCTGATTTCCAACTATGGTGTAGCTAGTGTAAATTATTGCTAGGGCGTAGCTGATTTCCAACTATGGCGTAGCTAGTGTAAATATTTGCTATGGCGTAGCTGATTTCCAACTATGGCGTAGCTAGTGTAAGTTATTGCTAGGGCGTAGCTGATTCAGCATGCTATGGCGTAGCTAGTGTAAATATTCACTTCTACGGCGTAGTTATGTTGGAAACTACGCCATAACTTCACCATTGGCCAAGGAAGTTCTTTACTGCCTCAAATTGGGACCTACGTCGTAGGTGGAGAGTTGCTTACTCTGTAGAGCCCTTTAGTGGACTTCTAGGCCGTAGCCAGAGGATAGGCTACGCCGTAGTCTTCATAAGTTACTTCTTACAGCGTAGGTAGATGAACCTCTACGCCGTAATCTTCATAAAGCCTTGCTACGGCATAGGTAGATGAACCTCTACGCCGTAGTGAGTGCAGGATCTATAATTTCCACATATTTGCTCCAAAGTCCTTCCATTTCCGCGTATGTTCGTTCTTTTACTCATCTTTACCCTGAAACCAAAATAGAAGAAATAAGAGTATATATTCTTCATATGAATAGAAAAGATGAGCATTTTAGGGGGAAATTAACACTTAAATCATGGGTAAATTTGATGTTATCATACTTATTGTTTTGGGACGATTGGGACTCATGGGTAAAGTACTAATGTAATAGAGTAATGGGGAAGAAGTCAATTATTACCCCCATATGTGTGTTAATATTTTAAAGTACTCCAAGTTTTTCGATTATCTTAATTCGAGTCATTAGAATAGTTATTTGTAAAGTATGTAAAAGTTCAAGTGTAAGGGGAGAACCGAGACCCCTATGATGTATTATTTTAGATGGTAGGGCAAGAATGTATGCAAAAAAAAATTAAAAAATATAAAAAATAAAAAATAAAAAAAAAATAAAAATCGAAATAACAAGAAAAAGGAAAAAAATTGGAAAAAGAAAGAGAGAAAAAAAACATACGGACTACCATCCCATTTCCTTTTATGATTATTTTAAGTTTTTGTTTTATTAGCTTAAGTTGAGTCGAGTCTTGGCTTAGCAACGCCGCATTGTACATGTATTTGATCAAGATAATTAACTCGCCACCAGTAAAAATATCCTTTATTCCAACAAACCGTGTTTATCATATCCCTACACCTAACATTACAACCCTTGAAAAGCCCTATTTGGTAGTTTATCTTAGGTGCTTACGCCTAGTGGAGGAGGTTTTTGATCCTTTCCCAAGCCTATGGTAATCTATTTGCTATACAGGTAGTGAGTGATATTTTTCCATTTCCATTTATTTATATAGGTTTAAAACACCCGAGAGATGAGAGTATCCAAACACTATTTGTGAGGTGTTAGTGTATGATTTCCGTGCATGTTATGACTAGGGTGGAATGACTATTTGTTGTAATTACTTTTATATTTGTGTTAAATGACCCCTAGCTCATATTTTGATTGGAATAAAAGCGCATTTGCTTGAGGACAAGCAAATCTCAAGTGCAAGGGTATTTCATGAGGCAAAAAGTGTTACGCTTTTAGGGGGTCATTTAATCCCTAAATCGTGATTTTATGATCAAATATTACCTTAAATCGTTCCTTTTGTCATTTTAGGTACTTTTGGGAGGAATTCTGGAAAACATTGCATTTTGGACGTTTTTGGAGCATAAAAGTGAAGAAAACGACAAAGTCTCAAAAGCATGCTGAAAATCCTACCTGACGGCGTTAGGAGCTACAAGCTGACGCCGTCACTTGAAGACAAAGGAGTTGGATTCAGACTTTACCAGACGCCCAAGTGAAGAAATCAGGAGTTAACACCTGAGGACGTCAGGTGTTAAGAAGTCTAGGCCGTAAGGTGTTATGCTAAAGAGAGACGACCCAGAAGGAATTACAAGGTGATGGCGTCAGAAGTGGATCTAGGTGATCCGAAAACCCTAAACACGACGGGTTGACGGCGTCAGACGTTATAACCTGACGCCGTCAGAATGTAAATTCTTTATATATTTTAGGATTTTCTTTCATTAAGGTGTGCAACTTTTGGGAGAACTTTAGGGATAAACCCTAGGTCGAATTTACTGTATTTTTCAAGGGTTTTCCACCCTTGTTTCATCCATGCTTAATTAAAGATAAGTCTTACATCAATCATTCAATATGTCTTTGTGTTGTTTGATTTTATCTTATGCTTGTCTTTGCATTAACATGCTAGGCCAGGTTTTTCTTGTGTTTGCTTAGATGTAATGAAACCTAGCTATTGATTATTGGTTGATGGTTTGTTATTAATTGTTGTGGGCGGGTGATATCGATGTTTGGCTTAGAAAAACTGGCTAACTTCCAATTGGTAACATGCTTGAACGTTCTAAGAAACATGAATCGGATGTGTACTACGATTAATTTGGTTGTATTTAATGCATAAGTAATTGTTAGTGATTTCATGGTTTGGATACTAAACATGTCACCATAGGATGAAGTATGCGCTTATAGAGTTAGGGAAGATCGTGCACGGCCCTACGAATGGTATTAAGGAATACAACCCGTCATCCACACAATTATAACAAACTAATCAACCGGTAAAAGGTAGCTAGGGAGTAATGAATTCTAAGTAAACACGCTTTTCTCCTTATAAGTTTCACAACCACTGTAACACCCCCATTTTCACGTTTCGCAGCGGATTTAGGGTTGGGGTATTACTTCATGGAATCACAGTTACAGTGATAGAAAACGACTCGAAAAGAGACGTTTTTATAAATATTTTATCATTCATTAAAATATCAGAGTTTAATTAAGGTGAGGTCCCGTGAATCTAAGTGTGAAATAGTGTGAGAATAATAACAAGATTGAAAGTCCTCCGAGTTCAGTGCCTTCTCCTGCCATGTCTCCATAATGGTAAACCTAGGATACATGCTTAAAAAGTCAACACTAGGTGTTGAGTGAGAATCATAGGTTTAAGTGTTAGTGAATACAAGTTCCCTGGGCTACGTTGATACACCCATCTAGGAAAATGTTGTGTGTGTGTGATAATTGTGATGCATGCACAATTATCAGGAGTGGGGTATGTTGCACTAAGCTCATGAACCACACGTTAACAATCCGGGTCATGTGGGATGCAGACCCAACATGAGGGGATGAGAAGGATAACTTGCCAAAGTTAATCCTTCAGTGGGTTCAAGTATAGTACTTATTGGTACCACCCAGTGAGGTGTTAGTACCAACGGGAGTTGTCAAACTCCAATAGATCTATCAACTATACTCGCGTTCGCGTGGGTAAAATATCCCAAACGATTAGATTCATGATTTTGGTTATGTAGTGGTGGCAGTTAGTTTACTCGTGCAACAACCCAAGAAAAAGACTTGGATTTGGTTTTAAGTAAAGCAAGTAGCAAGTATCCCCCTCACAGGGTTTGTAAAACATTTAGAAAGCTTTTAAAAAGATGTGAGGCTATGAAAACTCACCTGGGCTTAGGGAATTCTAACTAGTGTAAAGAGTGACTCGGAAACTAGACTGCCTTACTCACGTATCCTGATATTGTTGTTGTTGTTGTGGATGTATTTCAAGCTTTAGTTGTTTAGTTTATGTTTCTTAAGTAATTATCTTTAGGTTTCTTAGAGTTTTAGATATAACATAACACCGTTCAGGCCATCACAATTCAGAAGTATAAGACTCCTCAATTGAAGCTCCCTACTATTGTATTATGTTATCAACATAATACCGTTCGGGCCATCATAATTCAGAAGTTAATACTCCTCACATGAAGCTCCTTACTATTGAGTCATGTTGGTATTAGAATTTAGTTATAACATATCACCGTTCGGGCCATCATAATTCAGAAGTATATGTAATAATCGTTTGAGGAGTCAGGGCACTTTAAATCGTAAACCCAACAAACTCGTCAGAACGAAATATCCACATAGTACTCCTCACATGAAGCTCCCTAGTATTGTGTTATGCTTCTAACTTTAAAATAGGTTTGCTATATATATGAAATAGTTTACTTTATACCCTTTAAGTTTAGTATATTTACAAAATATACCCTAGACTTATAATACTTATAATACTTAGGTTTATATATAACTATCTAGACTTAACACTATTAGTCCCTATACTTATATATTTTAGAAAAATGACAGAAATGACCCTTGGACTTATAAGTTTTCTATATTTGTCCTTTATACCCTTATCTTTATAACTTTTGCAAAACTAGTCCTTTTAAGTTTATAACTTTTTAACTTTTTATCCTAGGGTTTTATAATTTTGCAAAAAGGGTCCTTATACTTATAACTACTAAGAATGTCAAAAATAGTCCCTAGACTCTATATTTTCAGAAAATTACCATATATACCCCTATGCATGGAAAACTTTGCAAACCTAGTCCTAATTCCATGCAAACTATATTTTTATGAAACAAAAAGATTTCCTAGCTTATGTTTAACTAATTTTAGCTTATCTAAGTTTCCTAAGTCAGATTTTAGCTTATGTAAAGGGCTTATAGTACGTAAAAGGCAATTCGACTCTAATTAGGGTTTTAAAAAGAAAACTAGTAAATGAAATGGTTCAAGGCTCATGCAAGGGTTCTTAGGGGATCTAAGGCATCCTAATACTATCCTAAGACTAAACTAAAGCTAATAGGACTATATGTAAAGCTTACTTGGTTAGTTTAGGGTTTAACGAGCGTTTAGGGTTTTCTAGGGCTCTTCTCGGCTCAAACCACAACTTGACAAGGCTTAAAGCTTCACTACTCAACTCCTAAGTATCCTAAAGGTTATAAAGTATAGAATATATGTGATAGAGAAGAGTGTGAAGGTGTGGGATGAAATGAAGGGGTATACGAGAGTATTTATAGGGTCGACAAGAGTAGTGAGCAAGCAAAGGTGAGCTAGGTGTCGAGCAGGGGGGAAGGAGTAATCAAGGCTACGGGTGGTCGTGGAGAGTCTAGTGGTGATGAGGATGGGCTATGGTGGTAGCTAGGGGGCGCCGTAGGCCGGTTGTGGTATAGGAGAGCCGAGAGAGGCGGTTAGGGAAGAAAGGGTGACAAGGAGGTGATGCACCTCCTTTCTTGGGTGCTTGGAGGTGCTTGTAAGCTGCTTGGGAGGTTTAGTGATGGTTTAGGGTGATTAGTGGTGGATTAGTGGTGGTTTAGTTAAGTAGGTGACAAGTAGGTGATGCACCTACTTGTGTGGGTGCTTGTAAGGTGTTAGGATGCTAGCTTAACTAAGGAGAGGTGTTAGGGTGCTTGGTTGTAAGGTTTGAGGTGCTATGGTAACCTAGTTATAAGGTTTAAGTCTAGTTCTAACCTAGTTTTGCCTAGTGAGAGTTTAGGGTTTTGCCTAGGGTTTAGTGCCTAAGTTAAGTTCCTAAAAGTGTTTAGTGACTAATGCTAAGTTCTAAGGGGTTTATACTAGATGATGGTGACTTATGGGAAAGATTTGGGAAGGTTTGACCTAGTTTTGTAACCTAAATGACCTATTTGTGTTTAATGGGTGATTAGGGTTTATCCTAGGGTTTTGTGCCTAGATTAGTGTCCTATGAGTGTCTAATAATTAATTATAGGTCCTAAGAGGCTTATACTAAGTGGTGGTGACCTATGGTGAAGTTCTGAGATAGTCTAGACCTAATTCTAGAAGGTTATGACTTAGTTATGGTTTTGTGCTTAAGAGACTTGTACCTAAGTTCTAAAGGGTTGTACTAATGCCTAATAGTCCTATGGTATCCTAATATTCGTAAGGTAACTCATACTTAAGCCTTGGACACTTTCAAACTAGTTTAACTAAGCATATAGGGTTTAGTAAGCACATAGACCTAATTAGGGTTTGTTTAGGGTTTGTTATGGTTTTGTGGTAAGTTTAGTGTGTTAGATTGGTAAATTACTTATTATGGTGTTGTTATGATCTTATGCTTGACATACCAGGGGTTTATAGGGTGTGAGTGTTGAGTTATTTGACTTGTGAGGATACGTGGGCAAGTCTAGAGAGTCATGCAAGTAATGAATGCACATAAAAAGTAAAAATTTACCTGTGAAATACCTACTATAGGTATTTGTAATGGGAATGATAGTGATGGGATTTTGTGGGTTGTTACAGTCTTACCCCCTTAGAAGAAATCTCATCCTGAGATTTTGATGAACGTATGAGTAGGGGAAAGAATGAGTCGAGAAAGATAAAAGGAAAGGAAAGAGTTGTACAAACGGAGCAGGAATTGTTTGTACATGTGCCAGATACTTGGTCTCATTTGTTTATATCTCATTACTTACAAGTAATGGCGTCCCAATCCTTGTAAGCAAGAGCTTATATATTCATGATCCATTCGATTTATAACTTTCTTCTTAAAATGAAATAGCGTCCTAATTCCCTTTATAGAATAGTCATCATAAATCGTCCTTAAGTACTATCGGCGGAAAACGGAAAAGTGATCCACATTTAAGGAAATGTGGGTCAAGAGTGTTTTGGAGACAAGTTCAAGTCATGACAGAGACGAGTTCTAGTCATGGTGGCTAGTTCTACAACCTATCTATTGAGCAACTAATCACCTGGTAGTTATACCATGTTATGACTAGTGTGACGGGCGTTATCTCATTCTTGCAACCTTTGCAAGGCGAGATAATGTAGATTCAAGGACTTACTCCAAAAAGTCCCTCATCATGGCATAGACCTTTGGCTCGAAGTCCAAATTTTCTATGACCATATCAATATCCCCACGAGGCAAACCATTGACCAAGCGGCCGGTGGCAAGCTACGTGATCTAAGTGCGGAACAATCATGGGAACTCCTAGAAGATCTTGCTCTCTATGACAACGAAAGTTGGAATGATCCCCGTGATTTGAATAAAACGGTCAAGGCAATATCTTTGCCTTCGAATAATTCAAGCACTTCCGACCGTAGGATCATGGAACTTGAAGACCAAGTCAAGTATCTAATGAAATCCTATGAAGCTCTTAAACCTTCAAGCCAAGTGAACAAAATCACTTCCTCATGCGAGTATTGTAGTGGTCCCCATGACACTCGAGATTGCATGGAACTCCCCGAACAAGCTTTTGCGGACTACGCATCCTCACGAACCGACAGAGCGGGAGAGAAGTGGTACACTTTCAAACCCGAGCCAAACCCTTACGGTGATTCCTACAACCCATCTTGGAAAAATCACCCAAACTTTAGGTGGAAACAAAACCCAAACACGCCCCAAAACAATTCTTCCAATCCACCTAATCATTTCCAACCCAACGGTTCATCCTCAAACCGTACTTTCAACAACAATTCTTCCAATAACAATGGTAGTACCAACAATTTTGAAGGATTGATGTCGAAATTTATGGCATCTCAAGAAGCTCGTATATCCAAGTTTGAATCCGATTTCAAACAAAAGCAAAGCGAGATGACCAATAAAATCGACACCTTTTTGAAAATTTTCAATGACCGAGAGATGGGAGCCCTCCCAAGCGACACGGTCAAGAATCCGAAACTGAACGTTAACTCCATTTCTTCGGTTTCGTCTCCTAGTTCCTGCCCACAATACTATTCGGTCAATTTCATGAGCACGTGTTTCAAACAAACCCAAATCCCTCAAAAAGACCATGAGAATAAGATATCCAACACTAAATTGGTCAACAACATAGTTGAAACACCACCCATTCAAAACCTTGACGAAGAATTCGAGGAACTCCGCCTCGAACGTCCGGTTATTGATGTTTTAGCACGAGCTCCGTACTATAACGCCCTCTTAGGGAAATATGAGAAGAAGATCAAATTAGGCGACAAGGGGACCGCCTTCGTTCGAAACAAGCTACCTAAGAAATTAGACGACCCGGGCTTATTTGTCTTACCATGCAAGATCGGTAATTCTGAAGCTGATGACACACTAGCCGATCTTGGATCAAGCCTTAACTTACTCCCTCTACCTCTCTACACCGCCCTCAAACTAGGAAAGCTAGAAGAAACCGAGGTGATAATAGGTTTAGCAGATGGAAGTGTAGCATACCCGGTAGGAGTAGCAAAGAACGTGGTAGTTCACACAGGGAAATTGACAATTCTAGCCGATTTCCACGTCCTCGACATGGTTATCGACCCTACATGCCCTTTGTTAATAGGAAGAGGATTTCTAGCCACCGCAAGTGCTATGATTGATTGTAAGGAGTCTAAGATAGCGGTAGGAGAAGGAGAAACTTGGTCGGTATATGATGTTAAGAAACATGCCTATGACACCCTTGAGGAATCAACCGATGTTAATAGGAGGCCCTCTAGATACGGACCATGGTTAGAAGGAGACTTCATAGGACCCCATCGCCCGTTCTACCTAGAAAACGAATTTGTGAACCGAATGCAAATGGTAGAACAACTTTTGGCTAGGGACACCGAGTTAGACCCTTTTGAAGATCCCCTAGTTTTTAGAAAGATGACTGACTTCCTAGGAGTTTTGCCGATTAACCTAGCCATGAATAAATGGAAAAGCGAAGATGATAAACATAAATGGAATTGGAAAAAACCACCTAAGGAAGGAGATGGATCATGGCACATAAAGATGACTCTATATGATCCGGATGGAGAGAAGTTTGAGAGATCATATTTCACCAAACGCACCAATAGGACACTTCCAACCAAAATCAACCTAAGGATGTCCTCGATGCGGAACTCACCTACGTTTTGTTGAGTAACCTTGAGTCTAGCTACAAGACTCGTTAATAAAGAAAAGCGCTTCTTGGGAGGCAACCCAACCTTTATTTGTTTTGTGTGTTTGTTTATTTGAATTTATTTGTTTCCGTATGTATGTTTTATTTTTATCATTATTGATTCATGTTTCAAATTAAAATTGTGAAAATGCTTTATTTTCTTTTTAACTTCGTCTTAACTACATATAAAGGTATTTTGCAAGAGATAAGTGTAAGGGAAATCTAAATTTGTTTATAAGAACGAATTGGAACATGAATTGTAATTATATAAAATAAACATGCATATTAGTATTTGTTAGAGTCAAATGCTTGTATCGAGTCATGATGAAATTTTACAGGATTCCAGGAGTTAAGGTATTTGTTTTTCCAGAAATTTTCCGGAAACTAAACATAAGAATTCTGTTAGATCAATTCTGACGGCGTCAGCCTTTAAAAGCTGACGGCGTCAGCCTTTGAATTTCAAAAAACGTTTTAAAATTTAGTTTTTCTGCCGGATTATAAAAATTACTGCACCTCTAATTCCAGGAATCTGCAAAATTTTCATTCCACAAGCATTATATCCTTATATAGATTTTGCCGCCGATTTTACATGAGGTTTGCCTAGTTTGTTTTCTCAGGTTTAACAGGTTATTTTGGACAAGAAGGTGAACATGGAATCAAGTTCATGGCATCAAGCTTTTGGAGTCACTTTGATCTTGGAGCTTTTACATCATCTTGGAAGAAGATCTAACCATGTTACCACACGATCCACATCAAGAATCACGGGAGTATTTGTTTCATTCTTTCTTTCTCTACTTTTACATCTTTTATGTGAACATTGGGGACAATGTTCGGTTTAAGTGTAAGGGGGTAAATGAAAGCGCCTTAGAAAATGCTTTTACGCTTGATTTTTGTTTTGTCTAATGGTACTTATGTAATAAAACCGAGAGAAACATTTGTTAGGGCAATTTTAGCGCAAATTTAAATTTTTTTACAACATTTAGAAGTGATACTTTAGGAATAATAAGTGTCTCATGGATAGGGAATTGTATTACTAGCACAAAAACCGTACCACTCAAAAAAAATTTCCCCCAAATATGTGAGGTTCACCACTAGAATTGTTAGGAAAAGCATTCATTTTTAATGCTTGTGTGTGTACCGGTAACCTATAGATTCTAGAACTTGCGTTAGGACCATCTCAAATCCACAAGTGAGACTACATTCGTGTAGTTAGATTTACTACATGATAAGAGGCATTAGGATAACCCTTGTTTTACACCCGTATTATAATTACATTGCCTACATTAGTCAAGTAATTCTCCCACACCTTAGCGTTGTACTCATTTTTAGTACACGATACCCCTAGTACACCCCTCCGAGCCTATCTTTTTGTTTCTAACTTTAAGCATTTTACTTAAAGGAAGAATTTGTTTACAATCCACCCAAATGTACACCCAAATCGCCTTAGCCTACCTTGTATGCACTCATCTTTAGTGCATTATTGTGACAACATTTGTTTAAACCCTTAGTTAATTGTCTTATTGATTACATGGTTGCTAAGTCGAGTCATATCCTTGTACATATTGTTTTGGGACGATTGGGACTCATGGGTAAAGTACTAATGTAATGGAGTAATGGGGAAGAAGTCAATTATTACCCCCATATGTGCGTTAATATTTTAAAGTACTCCAAGTTTTTCAATTATCTTAATTCGAGTCATTAGAATAGTTAATTGTAAAGTATGTAAAAGTTCAAGTGTAAGGGGAGAACCGAGGCCCCTATGATGTATTATTTTGGATGGTAGGGCAAGAGTGTATGAAGAAAAGAAAAAAAATAAAAAAAAAATAAAAAAAAATAAAAAAAAACGAAAAAAAATTGGAAAAAGAAAAGTAGAAAAAAAAACATACGGACTACCATCCCGTTTCATTTTATCTTTATTTATGCTTTTTTTTATTTTCTTATTAGCTTAAGTCGAGTCGAGTCTTGGCTTAGCAACGCCACATTGTGCATGTATTTGATCAAGATAATTAACTTTCCACCACTAAAAATACCCTTTATTCCAACCAAACCGTGTTATCATATCCCTACACCTAACGTTACAACCCTTGTAAAGCCCTCTTTGATAGTTTATCTTAGGTGCTTACGCCTAGTGGAAGAGGTTTTTGATCCTTTCCCAAGCCTATGGTAATCTATTTGCTATGACAGGTAGTGAGTGATATTTCTTCCATTTCCATCTAGTTATATAGGTTTATAAAACCCGAGAGATGAGAGTATCGAAACACTATTTGTGAGGTGCTAGTGTATGATTTCCGTGCTTATTATGACTAGGGTTGAATGACTATTTGTTGTAATTACTTTTATATTCGTGTTAAATGACCCCTAGCTCATATTTTGATTAGAATAAAAGCGCATTTGCTTGAGGACAAGCAAATCTCAAGTGTAAGGGTATTTGATGAAGCGAAAAGTGTACCGCTTTTAGGGGGTCATTTAAGCCCTAATCCGTAATTATTTGATCAAATATTGCCCTAAATCATTCCTTTTGTCATTTTAGGTACTTTGGAGAGGAAATCTGGAAAAGAAGCTATTTTGGATGTTTTTGGAGCATAAAAGTGAAGAAAACGACAAAGTCTCAAAATATGCTGGAAACAGTACCTGATGGCGTCACGTTCTGCTGTGTGACAGCGTCACCCTTTGACAAAGAGATGGAACGTATTATGGGTAAATTTGGTGCATTTTGGGTTGTTTCTTGGCCTCCTACCTCTCGAATTTTCCAAGATCTTTGTAAGGATCCTCAAACTTATTCAACCTTGTTCAATTCATGTTCTTTTGAGGTCTAATGATGTTATCGAAGGCTAAATGTGCATGTTTTGCTAAAATGAAAAAGCTATGGTTAGACATATTGTTGCTAGTGCTCGACTCTTATGAAGTATTCATACAAATTAGGATATTTCTTGCTTGTGTGGTAAATCTTGTTGCTTGTGGTACTAATTTGAAGATACAAATGTAATTTATGCTAATTACGCGAGTTTAAGACGATATATACACTTTTGGGTGTATATATACAAATCGGCCACAATAAAAATTATGAAATTATTGGGGTTTTGAAAAACATAAAATTTTGGCTCAAGTGGTGAAATGGTGGAATTTTTACTTGAAAGATTACATTAGAGCATATGTCGAATTAACCGTAACTAATTATAATTAATTAGTAAAAATACAATTTTTGGTGAATTTAATTATTTTGGCCGAAAATAATTAATTTAGGTCGAATGGAGTAAAATTTGACCAAACTTGACTTTTGAGATTAAGTACATAATTATAAGTGTTAATTACGTTTAATTGTAGTTCGTTATGTAATTATAAACACTAAATTGATTTTTGGGCCAAGTAAATGTTTTGGGCCCAATTGATGATTCGGTGGCAGTTGGGCCGAGCCCAACAAGTATTTCCCAACTGTGACTTTTTGACCAAAAATTGTTATCGGACGTATAAAATTAATTTTGACATATAACGATATATATATCGTAACTTAAACCGGATTAAATGGTTTTGGGCTAATTTTTGGGCTAACGGGCCCAATAGTGAAATTTAGGCCCAATAAGCATTTCGGGTGACAAAAATGAGTTTTGAAACATATTTGAGCTTACGATGATTATTTTCATATAGTGAAACTATTTATATCGATAAATACTAAATTAAACTCATTTTTACCTAATAAGCCTAATAATTGGATTTTTAACCAAATTTAGCGAATATTGACTTTCGTTGACTTTTGAATTATTTTGGCTAAACGTTGATTTTGTATCGGGAGATATCATCCCATGTGATAATAACTATATTTGGAGATAAACAAACTTATAACGACTAATATATACGTACGTACTAAAAGTTTGCAAAATAGTTAAACGATACGTATTTTTGAAGAATTTGCAACACTTGAGAAAGATGAAAACGTTGAATAAACGAATGGGTCATGCCCAAATTTGCTAAAATTATAACACTTAGAGTATTTTGCTAAAATACTTGCACTTATATAATTTTCCAAATACAAAGTATTTATTTCAAATACTCATAATTAATATTATATTATAAATGATATTTATAATATAATATTCCTCCACTAACTCTATTGTTACATTGTTTCTCAAAGCATGTTTAATTAATTTTAATTAATTAAATACATAATTATAAACTTTACCTAATATATATATATATATATATATATATATATATATATATATATATATATATATATATATTATTTACAAATTGTAACGACGAGTACAACGTACGGATGTTCCGTCGTGTACACTCACACCATACACTTTCACCATGAGCCATCACCAAGAGCCTTTCTAATAAATCACTTTTGAAATGTACGTACCACACAACAAGCAAGAAATACACGAGCACTTGGTAACGCATAAAAACCTTTGCAAATGAATCAAACATTTAAAGCATGAAAACTTAGACGCTTGTCTTTTGAAAACTCTTTTACCTTGCGAGACGTATTCTGAGATAACTATATACATATTAGGTTGTGCCGATCTCGTACCGTTGTGCTTATATCTCTTGATACCGTTGTGATATGCCCTAGATGCCAGTTGTGTCAGTTGTGATATTTTGTGTTGCTTCATATTGAGGTGAGTTCATGCCCCCTATTTTTGCTTGTTTTCATAACTGTTTTGGGAGAGAATACATGCTTGTTTTGCTAAACTCTAGTATTTGCATTACTTAAACATCTGAATGGTTTACTCGAAAACTTTATGTGCTTTGCTAAATTACTTCTCGGGTTATTTAACCGCATGACTTGATTTATCGTTATAAACTGGATTATTATGCTATGGACACAAGTGTTTGAAATGTATATGTGAGTTTATAACCCCATTCTCTTATAATTATTGTTTATATGCAAACCCCTTTATGAACAATTGCTCGTGCGCACTACTACTTTTACGTATACCACTTGGGTGATCGGTTAGACACCTACTCTCTGTGTTGTTTGACCGGTTAGGCAAATAGACGCATACTATTTGAAACACTTGGGTGATCGGCTAGACACCTACTCTCTGTGCGGTTTGTCCGGTTAGGCAAACGGACGCATACCACTTGGGTGATCGGTTAGACACCTACTCTCTGTACGGTTTGTCCGGTTAGGCAAACGAACGTATACTACTTGGGTGATCGATTAGACACCTACTTGGGTATTCTGTATTTGACTGATTTTCCTCCTGTCACTGCGAGTGAAGCGGAGATCACTAGTACTGAATTTGACTTGTATGTGAATGATTTTTCACATGCGAAAACCTTGTGGTCCACATTTCTTTTACACTGAATTGCTACTTATATAAACTTATGAACTCACCAACCTCGTGTTGACATTTTAGCATGTAATTTCAGGTTTAAGGCGATAGCCTACTTGTGGAGGCTTTTGGCATGGCATGGCATGGTCATAGATGGCTCTGATGTATTTGGGACCGCTTTACTTCTTTTATGGGCTTATATTTCCACACTGTTTTTGGAACGTTGTAAACAGCATACTTTTGAATATGGAAAATTTCTTTAAACGGTTAAGTTAAAACCGTTCTTTGTACTTTGTGTTGTGATACCATTTTAGTAGCACCCAAACATGTATGCTTCCGCTAAACAAGATTTTGGGGGTGTTACGGATTGGTATCAGAGCCTTGGTTATAGAGAACTGGGTATTTTTAAAGCCTAGACTATAACTACTTCTATGAAAACTTAACCCTATGACCGACACGTGCCTGCCTGCCAAGCTGATGCCTTATTTGTAATTTCGATTACTAATATACTTGATGAGATGTGTACTTTGTTATTGGATGAGTATATCCACTTATCTTTACTATATACTATGAGTATCTTCGACATACTTATGCATACGTATCGTACTTATCGTAGCGTTACACGCCTTTCTCTACGAAATCTCATCATCCGTCCTCGAGCGTGGACACTTGTTTTAGTCTTTCTAAACAGCTTTTAAAAGTAAGTGACATAGTACTAATGTAACTAAGCTAAGTATTTTAAAGTTCATTAAACCTCGGGTGAATATAGACTGATCACCTATATTCAGCCAGGGATAGTGGGACATAGCCGGATCACCTATGTCCGACTCAGAGGTGAACTTTGCGATACTTGGAGTAGTTATAATAGAATTATGTCCGGTTACATTTTTTGATTACGAGAATGATAAAATTTATGTGTGTGAACATAAGCATTGCATGACATGAACATTCACACCTGCACGCAACATGATAGCAATCACAACACACTGGCATCACAATACTTCACAAGTCGTAGTACTCTTGGTATCGCTATACCNTACATTTTTTGATTACGAGAATGATAAAATTTATGTGTGTGAACATAAGCATTGCATGACATGAACATTCACACCTGCACGCAACATGATAGCAATCACAACACACTGGCATCACAATACTTCACAAGTCGTAGTACTCTTGGTATCGCTATACCTCTCCGCTCATATGGAATACTTGCTCGTCGCCGTCTAATCATGTTTTGCATCGAGGCGTATTGGACCCGATTGGTCACAGTTTGAATTCGAGTTGCTTATTTTAACTTGCTTGATGTTGTAATAAACTCAAACTCAGTTGAGTTTATTAGAACGTTTCGGCTATGTTTGAATTTGGATTGCTTATTTATTTAAACCTTGCTTTATTTGCGGTCTTTGTTACAGTCACATCTACCCTAAACCTTATGCTCAATCGATTTGATTCATCCCTCTCGATAGATGTTGTTCCTTCTGCGTGAAGTAGAATGTACATTACTTGGTCAACCAATAGATTGCTAGTAGCAATCAACATCCTCCTTCAGAGTCGTACTCTGAACTTGCTATATGTTAGGTCACCATATTAGTAAACACAAGTATTCAAATGAAAGAAATGAGATGAGAATTAGACTTGGTTGATTAAGATCAATATGAAAGATGAGAGAACAAGAGTTTCCTTAAGATATAAGGAAACTAGAAGCCCCAGAAGTAGAAGATCATCTTAGGAAATTGAATAAAACTCATGTTGCCTTAGATTTAGATTCTGATTTGGCAAATTGTAATTCTAATCTATGTGTAACGAATGATGAACCTTTAAACGCTTTTAATGTTAATGCATCATGTGTGTTTTGTCGTAAAAGTATGTTATCTGGAAGTCATGCAAAATGTGTAGCAAAATCTCTTTTATCTCGTATTAAGAAACGTACATCTGGCAGACAACCTAGGTCCACTACTTCTTCTAAATCTGTGCTAGGAAGAATGCCTAATGTAGGTTCTAAGAATGCTGTAGTCGCCCCCATAGTCGCGAATAACACATCTAAGAACATGTCTTCATCTAACGAATTCTTTAAGAAGAAAGAAAAATCTAGTTGGAATTGGAAACGTTGGTTAGAGCGGACACAGAACTTTAAATGGATACCTAAGATACTTGCTATGTGTGCTTCTAACCCAACGGAACCCACAACTTCTTTGGGTTCCACCCTTACATATGTTCCATCTTTGTCTCCTTCGTGTGATGCAGGTGGTTCAAATTGTTCTTTGGATTGTTGATAGCGGATGCTCCCGACATATGACAGGCAATCTCAAACTGCTAAGAAACTTTGTCTCAAAGTTCATCGGTACTGTCAGATTCGGGAATGATCATTTCGCAGCAATTATGGGATATGGGGATTACGTCAGTGGGAACATCGAAATTAGTCATGTTTGTTATGTTGAAGGTCTTGGTCACAACTTATTTTCAGTCGGTCAATTTTGTGATGGGGATTTAGAAGTAGCATTTAGAGAAAAGACTTGTTTCGTTCGTGATTTACAAGGAAATGATCTAATGTCCGGCACTCGTAGCAACAGCTTATACACTATTTCATTGTCAGACATGACCGCATCATCACCTATCTGTCTTCTTTCCAAAGCAACCTCAACGAAATCATGGTTATGGCACAAGCGTATGTCTCATATTAACTTCAAAACCCTGACAGATCTTGCTCGTCACAAACTTGTTGAGGGTCTCCCTAGATTCAGATATTCTAAAGATCACTTATGCCCTGCTTGTGAACAAGGGAAGAGCAAACGTGCTCACTTCGGCTCTAAACCAGAACCTAGTTCTAAACATGTTCTTCACCTTCTTCATATGGATTTGTGTGGCCCAATGCGTGTGCAAACGATAAACGGCAAATGCTACATCTTAGTATTTGTTGATGACTACTCAAAATGGAATTGGGTCTACTTTCTACGAAGCAAAGATCAAGCTCCATCAATGATCATCACCTTTCTCACAAAAATTCAAGTTCAACTACGCAACACAGTCAGAATCGTCAGAACGGACAATGGAACTGAATTTAAGAATCAAACTCTTCATGATTATTATGAGAAAGTGGGAATTGAACATCAAACGTCTATTGCTAGAAGTCCGGAACAGAATGGTGTTGTCGAAAGACGCAACAGAACGTTAGTGGAAGCTGCAAGAACGATGCTCATTCATGCTTAATTACCAGATTACTTATGGGCTGAAGCCGTCTCAACCGCATGTTACACCCAAAATCGTTGTATGATCACCAAACGCCACAACAAAACCCCTTATGAAATTGTTCACAAACACAAACCAAATATTCAACACTTTCATGTCTTCGGTGCTCTTTGCTACCCGCATAATGATCGTGATGACTTTGGTAAGCTTAAGCCTAAGGCAGACATAGGGATCTTCATAGGATATTGTGAGAACTCCAAAGGTTATCGAATCTACAACCGTCGCACCAGTGAAATTCAAGAGACGATTCATGCTAATTTTGATGAACTTTCTGATATGGCTTCTGACCAACACAGCTTAGGACCCGAAACCAACCGTCTTAACTTTCCAGATTCTTCATCTGAACCATTGTCCTTAACCCGCAAAGAATTGGAAACGTTGTTCTCCCCATTGTTTGACGATACGTTTGATCAAAATGCACCAGTTGTATCCACTAGTTCCGCTGCTCAACCTGATACTACTCCTCTACCTGACACAACTACCCCAACAACTACTACGGTAGCTGACAGTGCACCTTCAAATGAGTTCGTCAATCCGTTTGCAGAACAATCAGACTCCAATACCGACAATGCAGCTGAAGATCTGAGCCAACAACAAGTGCCCACACCTGCAGGTTATGACCCAAATGCGCTGTTCAATTCATTTGCTCCGACTCCAAACCCTGAAGAAATTGCAGAGTCGTCAACACGCAATTTGGAACCAGTCAACATGCAGCAATTTCATAACCCTCACCCTTCAACACATCAATGGACTAGAGATCATCCATTGGACATCCTTCAACTCTAGTTATGACCAGACGACAACTACACTCAGATGGAGAACATTGCATCTATGCACTCACAGTTTGTCAAGATGAACCGACTAACATTAAACAAGCAATGACATACGACAACTGGATTGAATCAATGCAAGAAGAATTTAATCAATTCAAACGCCTCGAAGTGTGGGAATTAGTTGAACGACCAGATGGAGTGTACGTCATCTGGCTAAAATGGATTTGGAAAAACAAGTTGGATGCAGATGGCACAGTTATTCGTAACAAATCCCGATTGGTTGCTAAAGGATACTCTCAGGAAGAAGGAATTGACTTTGAAGAGCCTTTTGCACCTGTGGCCAGACTTGAAGCTGTTCGCATTTTCCTGGCATACGCTGCTCACAAAAACATGGTTTTCTATAAAATGGATGTTAAAACAGCATTTCTGAACGGCGAGTTACGTGAAGAGGTCTATGTCAGTCAACCAGAGGGATTCGTCGACCCAGAGCATCCTAATCATGTCTACAGACTAAAGAAAGCTCTTTATGGTCTCAAACAAGCCCCCAGGGCATAGTACGATAAACTCACTGCTTTCTTGCTTGCTAATGCTTTTACTAAAGGTTTAATCGATCCAACTTTGTTTATTCAAAAACACGGGGATGACGTTTTAATTGTGCAAATATACGTTGATGACATTATTTTTGCTTCTACTAACAAAAAGTATTCAAACGCTTTTGCAAGATTAATGAAACAAAATTTTGAAATGTCAATGATGGGTGAACTTACCTTCTTTTTGGGACTTCAAGTTCATCAGTCACCCCATGGGATTTTTCTTAGTCAGTCCAAATATGCTCTTGAGATAGTTAAGAAACATGGCATGACCAGTTGTGACACTTACAATACCCCAATGGCCAATGCAACTAAGCTAGATGCGGATTTACATGGGAAACCTATTGACCCCACCAAATACCGAAGTATTATTGGGTCACTCATGTATCTAACCGCAAGCAGACCAGATATTGTCTTTGCTGTATTTATGTGTTCTCGTTATCAGTCTAATCCTACGGAACGTCACCTCAATGAGGCTAAAAGAATCCTTCGCTACGTAAAGGGAACCATTAACATGGGACTCTGGTATCCGAAGGATTCTGGTTTTGAACTAATAGCCTTTTCAGATGCTGATCATGCAGGGTGTGTAGACACACGCAAAAGTACTTCTGGTGGTTTGCAGTTTCTTGGAGACAAACTTGTGTCTTGGCAATCGAAGAAGCAGGATTGCACATCTTTATCATCTACAGAGGCTGAATATGTAGCTATGTCTGCTTGCTGTGCTCACACTACTAGAAAAAGGTCTATCCTTGACTCGCATTTTATGACGCACACAATATAATGACACGCAAAATTGTAAGTCACAAAAAAACTGTCATAAATTGTAAAATCTGAAGGCTAGACGACAGGCATTTTTGTGTGTCATAAAATTCGTGTCATATCTCAAATTTTTTTAAAAAACACGGACCACAAAACTATATCTCTCTCACCTCTCCAAGATCCGGCATATCCCTTATCTTCATTTGTTTTTTTTACCCTAAACCTAAAACTATATCTCTCTCACCTCTCCAAGATCCGGCAGTCGCCGCCGCTGCTCCGGTCACCTCCTCCGTCACTCACCACCATCCATATCAACAAAACACCACCACACCAGCCCTTACATCACCCTTGCGAATTTATTTATGAGGTGCACGCGCCATCACCTCTATCTACTTTCGGTTACCCCTTTTCACACCGCCGTTTGCTACCGATCAAGAGGGAGACTCCAAGGGTTCGTTTTCATCAGGTTTAGAGCGAGGGTTTGCATCTAGGGATTTGTTTGTTCGTGTGGTGAAGCCGCCACCACCACCGACACAGCCGTCACATCCATCTCGCCTTTTAATCTTTTTCTCCCTCTCGTCTTGTGGTATGTCTAAACTCGTTTCATTTATCTTTTTGATTTAAAAACCGTTTATATGCATAACGATTTGCAAGTTTTCGTGGCTTAATAATAGATTAAAAACATTTTAGATAAATATATCATTGTTTTCGTGTGGTTGTTCATATTTATTTTATTTTCTTGATCCCGGGTCCGATTGGAAACCCGTATGGGTGTCGTTTTTGGTTAAGAAGTCACTTGGTCATACATATTCTGATGATACAAGCTATTTGTGGTGACTTTGACTTGGTACAAAGTATAAACCCGTATGGGTTAAGGGTCTTGGGTTTCACAGATCTGAAGAGTTACAGTGGCTGGTCAGCAATGTGGCTACCATTCGGTTAATGAAACGCAAAAGGAACATGAATTAGGTGAGATGGTTCAAGATCGGGACCCAGTTTGGACAGCCTGGACTAATGCAATGGATGCGGTTCATGTTGGTGACGTTGATACTGCTTTTGCTGAAGTTTTGTCCACTGGTGATGATTTATTGCTTGTGAAGCTAATGGATCGAACGGGCACTGTTATTGATCATTTGTCAAGTGAGGTCGGGACTGAAGTTCTGCATGCTGTTGCACAGTTTCTTCCGGACCAAAATGTGTTTGATATCTGCTTGGCATGGCTTCAACAGGTACACCTTATTATGTATGCATATAAAATAGTGTTAGGATATGTTTTTATTTATTGAAGTTTCTAATGATACGAAAAAGGAACTGTTTGTTTTTGTGTTGTTGCAACCTTTTAATGATTTGACGAAACAAAACAAAATTGTTATCTGCAACAGATGTCACATAGCAGTTCACCAAGAATGTTACGGAGTGAGAGATATCCGTGATTTCACATCCTGGGTTTGTAGAGCATGTGAAACTCCCGAGGTAAAAAGAGAGTGCTTTGAAGCCAACTGATATCGACACTTTGTGGGTTCATGTGATATGCGCATGGTTCCGTCCTGAAGTTTCTTTTGTTAGTGATGAAAAGATGGAGCCTGCAACCGGAATTCTACGTATTCCACCTGATTCTTTTTCTAAGGTAAGAATATTCTTACACTGGAAATAGAAGACATGGACGATGAGAAATACAAAGTTTTATAATAATTTGTTTATTTTTCTTGGTAAATTGCAGGAATGTGTCATTTGCAAACAGGTTCATGGTTCTTGTATTAAGTGTTGCAAGTGCCCCACTTACTTTCATGCAATGTGTGCTTCAAGAGCCGGGTACTGCATCGAGGTACGTTGTCTCACTTTACATGAGTATTATATTAGCTTTGTCTCACGAAAATTGCAACATATTAGTTTGGAAACTTCCCATAATTATGTAACTTGTTATTGTTATCTTTCTAAACATATGCAGCTGCATTCATCAGAAAAGGGTGGGATATATAATACCAAATGGACTCCATACTGGCAGAGAATGATGAGCCTGAATCAATACCGGCTGCTAGGTGTCGTGTTTACAGAAGATCAAATAAAATGGTTGCTTAACCTAAACTGTTGTTCCTTTCTAATATAGTTTTTATTTTTGGATTGTGTATGACATTGGGCCTTTTTCATTTAGTACTCACTTTTTTCACTTATTCTTTCAATTTCAGAATGGTGTAAAGGAGGCATTATTTTGATATTTGTGTTTTTAATTTTGTATTATCAGGTTTTTAATTGTCATTTAATAGAAAATTAGGAAATGGAAAAAATTAATTTTTTTTTAAAAAAAATTAGGTTATGACACGCAAAACAGAGAGTCATAAAACGTGGGTCATAAGTGCGCGTCATAGAGGGATGACGCACAAATGCGAGTCATGAAGCTTTATGACGGGTCCTTCCTTGACTCGCATTTGCGCGTCATAAGGACTCTTCTTGACACGCATTGCGAGTCAAGGATAGACCTTTTTCTAGTAGTGTCAAGTCATTTGGATGCGAACACAGCTGATGGACTACGGCTACCTATTCAACAAAATCCCGATGTACTGTGATTCCAAAAGCGCGATAGCAATCTCCTAAAACACCGTTCTTCATTCCAAATCTAAGCACATCGATCTCCGCTATCACTTCATCAAGGAGCACGTTGAAAAGGGTACAGTTGAGTTATATTTTGTGGGTACTGAATACCAGTTGGCAGACTTGTTCACTAAACCACTACCTCCATCACGGTTTGCTGAACTAGTTCATCGAATTGATATGCGGTGTTTGACTCCAGATGATTTAAAATCTTTTCTTAAACACCATTAAGCGAGTCAGACACCAAAACCTTTTGTAAATATTTTCTTCAAAAACAAAATACAAAAATATAAAATCAGAAAAACTCAAAAATATTTTTACTTTGATTTATTTTCCAAAATTCACACCTTCAAGCTATGTTGTCCAAAAACATTTTCAATATTTCTTCGTACACATATCTTGAGGGGGAGAAAATGTGTCGTATTTTGATGAATTTCATATTTCATTATCTTTTTTCATCAATAATGTTCTTTTCCGACTAACCCTNATTGCACATCTTTATCATCTACAGAGGCTGAATATGTAGCTATGTCTGCTTGCTGTGCTCAAGTCATTTGGATGCGAACACAGCTGATGGACTACGGCTACCTATTCAACAAAATCCCGATGTACTGTGATTCCAAAAGCGCGATAGCAATCTCCTAAAACACCGTTCTTCATTCCAAATCTAAGCACATCGATCTCCGCTATCACTTCATCAAGGAGCACGTTGAAAAGGGTACAGTTGAGTTATATTTTGTGGGTACTGAATACCAGTTGGCAGACTTGTTCACTAAACCACTACCTCCATCACGGTTTGCTGAACTAGTTCATCGAATTGGTATGCGGTGTTTGACTCCAGATGATTTAAAATCTTTTCTTAAACACCATTAAGCGAGTCAGACACCAAAACCTTTTGTAAATATTTTCTTCAAAAACAAAATACAAAAATATAAAATCAGAAAAACTCAAAAATATTTTTACTTTGATTTATTTTCCAAAATTCACACCTTCAAGCTATGTTGTCCAAAAACATTTTCAATATTTCTTCGTACACATATCTTGAGGGGGAGAAAATGTGTCGTATTTTGATGAATTTCATATTTCATTATCTTTTTTCATCAATAATGTTCTTTTCCGACTAACCCTCATTCAAATACTAGTACTTAACCGTCATTTATTTATATGGTATTGATTCGAGGGGGAGTCTCATCACTTTTACTCAAAGATTTAACGACTTGTACTCGGTATATCATTTTGTCACAACCAAAGGGATTTTTTTTGTCAAAATAATTACAAGTTTGGTATGATCACTAGTAGAAGGGCTAAAACAGCCAATGTTCTAAACCTTCACCTATAAATAACCCAAGCCTTTCAAATTTTATTATTACTTCTCCAAAAATCACGACCCAGCTCTGCCAAAAATTTTCCATGACCAAAATTTTAAGATTTTGAGTATTTTTCTTGATTGTAAGTGTTTCTTAGTTGCTTATTAATCTTGTTTATGCTCTTTTCTTCATGGTAAATTTTTTGTAGATCGTTTTGTGTTAGGCGCGAATAGGGTTCTTGAATTCGATTTAGGCATTTCTTATGGGTGTTGTTTTAGGTTAATTAGTGTTCATAAGCCGTGACGGTAGGTCTATATATGCATGTATTCACCTTTATTTCGTCCTCTAATCCATGAGTGTTGCGTTAATTGGTAAATTTGTGGTTTTAGGGCTCGTAAATGTGGCTGAGTATTTTTTGGTTATGTGCTAATGTGTTTTGAGTATATTTAGGTGCTTGTTTGTGCTATCTACATATTGCATTGAACCCATTTCACTTTGCTTATAATGACCCTATGCCATGGATTTCGAGTATGTGGTTGGTATTTTCGAGTATGTGGTTGATATTTTCGAGTATGAGTTGAGCTTATCGATTATGGGATGATTATCATCTAGTAAAGCACCATGTTTGCCATACTCGAAGCATAAGGACAATTATTGTCGAGTAAGAAATCTAATTTCTCACTCGATATAAGTTGTCTCTATTCTTCAAGTTTGAAAAACATGGTTCTTTTCGAGTATGATCGTTTCTGCCATCGAGTATGAAGATGTATGTTCCTATCGAGTATGTTGCTGAAGTTATCGAATATGTACTTGAGTTTTCGAGTATGGACCTTTTGATAATTTTTGAGTATGTCTATCATTTCTGTTTTCGAGTATGACAGTTTCTTTCATTTTCGAGTATGTTTAAGCTATTTTCGAGTATGATGTGGATAGTATAATTTTCGAGTATGTAGGATTTTTGTGTGCTTATCGAGTATGTGAACTCTCATTTTTTCGAGTATGATATGCTTCTTTCATTTTCGAGTATGGTGTATACCTATCGAGTATGAGCCTCTTTTTACCAATTTCGAGTATGCTTTAGATTTTTCGAGTATGAACTTCAGTCTTGATATTATGTGCATTATCGAATATGTTGGTTTGGTGTGATTTGTTTCCGAGTATGGAGTGGGATATAAGAACCATCGAGTATGGGTTCTTTTCTTGTGCCTATTATGTAACGAAACTCTGCCCAAATTTTTTAAAATCTTTCAAGTATGGAGTTTACATAAGGGATTGTGTGTTACATGATTTATGGTTACTTGTCTTATACTAATATGTGCTTGATGCTTATTAGTTGTGTTTTGTTTGTCATTTCTTTTGGTCACACTAATCTCATCATAGATGATAACATGAACACTAACATATACATCACTGTATTGTGCTCGTTGTTTGTGTTGGTGTATTTCAGGTACCATAATGTCTCAAGGAACCACACCTAGACACGAGCTCATCCAAGGAGATGAATGGAACATTGGAAAGTCAAATCTCAAAGTTGACCTAGGGAAACTTCCATGCCATCCAACGTGTCAAATCATTGTGGAAGTTCTACAACACCATTACATACGACCACTACTCACTCGGTCAGCCACCGTACCTGAGGTTTACTTGACACAATTCTGGAAATTTGTTGATGTCAGCAAGGACGGGAAAAGAATGGGGGTTCGTCTTGACCACAAAGACATTCAGTTTGATGTTACAACACTGCGCGCAGTTCTTGGTTTACCAGCTGAAGGATCTCGTAATTTCAAGAAGTTCACTCCACGTCCTTCTTTGTCAGAAATTTTCAAGTTCCTACGAGATTTGGGATATGATAAATCAAAGTCCAAGCTCACAAGTCTATCCAAAATTGACAGGAAATTCATACCACAACCATGGCTTACTCTATACTCCATCCTCACCAATTGTGTTACCGGGAAAACAACTGGACACGAACATCCACCGTTGGAAGTTATGCAGTTCTACTGGGGGGTTGTCAATATGGCACCAATTGACTTTGCTCAAATCATTTGGGAAGATATGACTCATCATGCCCTACAGTTTAAACACTCACCAACAAAGAAAATCCCATTTTGTCGATTCACCAAGTGTCTCATTGGGCATTTCATGCATAAGAATCCTGACATTGATCCTAGACCACATGATAAGGAACACACACCGGCCATGGATATGATGTACACTTCTGCCAGGATTCACAAGACTAGCACTACAAGACAAGGAATGAGAATTCCTGACATTCTTTTATCAGAAGCTGTTCGAAACACTACTGCCTATGAAGTCTATGACAAAGCTCAAAAGGATGATTATGTAGGGTTAAGTTCAAAGGAGACCAAAACTGCTTCCAAGAGTGCTGAAAAGACTTTCAAGATTCCAAAACATAGATCAAAGAAAGTTACACGTCAACCCAAAAGGAACCTTAGGCTTCGTAATGAACCGATAGAAGAAGAATCTGTAGAAGCTACTGTCAAAAGACCTAAACACACAAAAGGCAAAGACAAACAACCTCAGGAAGAAGAAGCTGGAACTCCACCGTTATCCGATTCTGAAGAAGAAGAACAACTGCAATTTGTTTTACAAGAAAGTAAACGAACAGAAGAGGAAAACATAGCCAAGCAAAGGAAGAAAGGTGAAGGGTCTGGCTCTAAAATTCTTGAAACCAAGGATCAATCATCAGAGGAAGAAGCTGTAAATGAATCTGAGGAATCCGGTTCACAAACACTTTCGGATTCTGACCATGAAAAGGCCAATTCAGATGAGTCAGATGAATCTGATAAGAGTGAAGTGTCTTCCAGTTCTGAGAAGCAATCTTCCGACAGTGAACAAGGTAAGGATGATACTAAAACTGTCAATGCAGAATCTGATAGTGATACTGATAGCAGTAATGAAAGAGTTAAAGAACAAAGTGATGAAGAAAAGAACACTGATGAAGAATCTGACACAGAGGAAAGTGATAATGAGACCAGCAATGCTAATGATGATCAGAATAAAGATCAAGAAACCGATGATACAACGGTTGATATCGTCGGATCTCAAGAGATAGTTCCTTTTACTGCTCCACAACAACAATCTCATGACATTCCACCTCAGGATCAACCTTCAATGACACAACCGTTTAATCCCCAGCAAACCCAAGAATCACAAGCTCATCCAAGTCTGTTGAGATCACTATAACAAGCACTGAAAACATTACAAGGGCAGGTCTCAGAACAAGAGAAAGAGCTTGAATAGTTCAAAACATACAACATTGATGCAGCTGTAGCTGACAGAGTCAAGAATCAACTACCAGGAGAAGTTCAAAAATTTGTTCATAACCAACTCCCAGTAGCCGTAGAACAATACATTGAAGCCAATCTTGAACGCGTTGTTACACAAAAGTTTCAGACGACTCCAATAACCATTCAGACTCTACCACCTACACCATCTGCTAGTGATCTCAAGGGAAAGCTGCTGGAAGCAATCATGAATGATCCAAGTGAGAAAGAACTGAAAAAGGTTTTAATCACTTCAATGAAAAAGGCTGCTAAGAAGGATGAATCTTGCAAACGTACTAAGTCTTCCAAGCGTCGTCATGACAACTCTGATCCAGATGATCCTTCTCAACCGAAAGAAAAGCGTAAAAGAACGCATGGGTCTACATCTAGAATTCAGACAGCTAGAACAAGTACTCATGCAACGGATGAAGTCCCGACACATTCTGCAGCTGCTGAGCATATGGAAGAAGTAGAGGAAATGGACATTCTAGATCCAGGATTTGAAATCCCACAAGAGCTACCATCCAACGTCATGGAACCACCAACAGAAGCTCAAGCCGTACCACCTCCAGAGTGGATTGACCCATCAGCTCCAACTTACAACTGGTTCGATGAAATGGTTGATGCTCACCCTGATCTCCTTGAATCAGATGAGCCCACTGAAGGTTCTATAATCGGGTTCACTAAAAGAATCAAGAAGATAATGAAAACTCAGAAACTTCTTCTTTCAGACTTAGTGGAAATTCGAAAGGCAGGGTTCACTGAGTTCAAGACTTGCACTACATCCGAACTGGAATTTGAATACAATGTTGAAGAATGTGCACGTGCTCCGTAAGAAAATATCACATGGGAGAAGAGGCCTTTATGGGATCGTATCTATCCTGGTAATGATCCTGATTTCAAGTTCTAGGATCTCTCCCAACCTTTACCGCTCATTGGTCCCCCAACCAGCCTAAGATTCCAAAAGAGTATTTCTTCAACAAGGACCTCAAGTACCTCATTCATGGCAACACCGATCCAGCTTACCGTTATTCCACCTCTCTTACCAAATTCAAAGCTGCATCCTATCTCATTGATGATCTTGAAGCACAGATGAAGGGTTTATACTCTACATCAGTTTCGAAGTACAATGTTGAAGCATCTATGGGAATTCTTCACTGGCCAGAGATGCGAAAATGGTTTTACAAATGGAAGCTAACGTTCAAGTCAAAAGGCAAGCCATACTCCAACCACAGGATCCTTGGCATCACCGACATTCCTGAAACTAAAAAGAGATTTGGGTACAACTTTCTCGACAAAATTGTGGTCCGAAGGAGTGATGACAAAGAGTACTCATTCAGTGAAGCTGACTATCATCGATTGAACCCAAATGATATCGAAGATATGTATATGCTCAAGGTACAAGGCAAAGTTCAAAATCTACCAGTCAGCCTTTAGTATGACCTCGTCAACTCGCTTCTGATCTTTGCTCGTTAACGAATCATCCGAGCAAGGGTTGAAGACGCACAATTAGGAGTAGAAAGCTATCAAACCTCTCTCAACTTCACTGTTCCACAAATGAAAATGCCAGGATTCTCGAGAAAGAAACCTTGCTCGTTCGTCCAAAAACCATTTGGAGTTGTCTTCACACAAGGCGGTGCTGAGAAATTCCTGAGATATGATGAAACTCACAAGTTTGGAGATCAGACACTCAAGTTAGTTAGACTTCAGCTAATTGACAGACTCAAGAGTTATGATCAAGGAATCAGAAGGGGTTGGACAAGGGATGATGTTCGAGATGCTCTCAAGTTCATGGATAGGATCAACCAACGTTTAAAGTTCAGAAATCACATTCGAACAATGGAAAGCTTGGTTGGAGGAAGGGCACCAATTCCGAACATTCTCACTTACCGTCTTCTT
Organism: Artemisia annua; assembly: GCA_014162995.1. Classification (NCBI taxonomy): domain Eukaryota; kingdom Viridiplantae; phylum Streptophyta; class Magnoliopsida; order Asterales; family Asteraceae; genus Artemisia; species Artemisia annua. Next base: position 35,883 of record LBNU01015228.1, read on the forward strand.
GACGAACCGCCGCTCTGATCGCACATCTTTTGGTACATCATTGTTTAATTCTCATTGTCATATTTCTATACCTTATTATTACGGCTTGTGCACACATAACAGTGTACAACCCGCACTCTGTAATGAAAGGACCCTATGGTACGCATCAGTGCCTCAATCCTGAAATAAGGAGCAAAAGCTTCTTACTTTTGAGTAGAATCAATCAAAATTTCAGTTTTTTTTACGATTCTGCTCAAAAGACAAGTATTTCACCTCAATAAATGTTCACTTGTTGAGGGGGAGTACTTGCAAATTCTTTGTTCAAATGCAATACAAATGTTCTCGTTGTATTCTCCCCATAAGACTTAAAAGGCATATTTTAATCAAAAGTTTCTCAAAAACAACATTTATATGCTATTTTTGAGGGGGAGAATAAGAAAAAAGTGATTAAAATATGATGGATTGTTTTAAGTGATAAGATCTCGTGCGAGCTTGACTCAGATATCACCCTCGAATTGACGAAACTTAAGTGTCTTAATCGAAAGGACCATGTCCAAGTAGAATGTACCAATTCGAGAAACTCTGATTAGACATGAACTATGACGGTTCTAACCTTCTTTTCAAGAAGTGTTAACAACATCAAGGTAGTTATTAGAGCTAGTTGTCACCTGAAAGCTGACAATGGAACTCTTTAACTATACAATGTAAACGTGTCCCTCAGGGGATTGTCTATTCAGAGTGGATCAATTCAATAAGTGCCTACTCCTCCCGCATGTGCAAATTTCAAAAATCTACACATGAGCACATGTGAAGGGGGAGTCCTTCTAAATGAAATCAAAACCATCAAAGTGTTAACAAAATGCATTTCATTATAATGAACACTTTGAGGTGAATTTCAAACATTTTGGTTTCTTGGCTAAAAGTAGGATAGTCATGGTGTTATAAGGTGACTAAGGTTAGGAAAACCGTCCTATGATCCGCCAGAACCGGAGGGATCTACCCAAGGACACTTCCAATAGATAGAAATAGAAGTCCTTAGGTATGATTTGAAAAAAAGGAGTCAAGAATGAAAGGAGAAAGAAGGGGTTGAAGAATTAAAAAGAAATGAAAGAAAAGGGTGAAAAGAAATAGCCCTCCATTTTATCAACCTTAGGGCAGACACCGGGTTCAATTCATATGCTACTGGTCGTTGCTAAGGCGACACCGGTATTGAAAATAAAAGACGTCATGGACTCAGTGACGCAATGCACCTAAACCTTCTTAGCCACTCAGGCATCTCTCAAAAGATGTTTGTTTCATTCTCACGGGGAACCAGTGTAATCTATCGATCGTCTATTAGAGATGGTTGATATTGAAATAGGAGGCCCTCTGCTCCATGCCTCCGCATAGGAAACCAAATATGCACTTATCGAGTCTAGAGCGACGAGATAACATAAAAGATCTCTTAGGAACACACAATAATTCCACACTAAGTGTCTTGCATCATTGGACACTAAGTGTAAATTATCGAGTCCTTCGCAGATCTTAGCAATCTGCCTTGAACGTTAATGAGGGATTTACTTATGTATTTCTCAAATGATTGAACGGAAATCCTGCCAGGGTCAACATCAAACAGCCCTGACAGCAGGTCACTTCGGTGATTCCTTGTGGATTACGCTTAGTGTGTTCGATGGTTTCAAACGGTCTACAGTCGTGGGGTGATCTCCAGCGACTCACCTAATCGTGGGTGTACTTATGTATGTCTGTGTAAGCCCTCTAGGGGGTATCCGATTAGGAACGGCCTTGGTAAGGATTAGAAGGAGTCTTCACACTATGCTGTTGACGAATTCTAACTCCGAACCTGTAAGTACCGGATGCATTATTGCTAACTGTTTCTATGCAGGTACAATCACCATCCTGAACACCAGCTTCCACATGCTCATACTTACATCTCAACAACTATGAAAGCTCTCATGACAGATCGAAGCAACATTTAAGTCAAACAAAGATTCTATGCCAAACACAAGAATCTACAAAGTAAAAAGACTACGATCTAAAGCAAAGCACCGTCTAAGGAAGGATTCAAAGTCTACACAAAGAATCTTCATGCATAAAAAGAGAGCTTCACACGGATGATAGTTTCAATCGTCAAAGATGTATGAGCATGTCGGAAAGATGCAGATCCAATGGAGTCTAAGAAAGTGACGAATGGCAGACAACTTCATAATGTTTTTCACTTCCACTACAACGATGAACCCAGCATGTTGAACAAAGAATCTTAATCTATCTAACCATTTTGGAAGACGTCCGATACTATGAATGTCAAAGATGAAAGACAAAAAAGATGACGTCACGCAACCTTTGATGACCGACCCTTAGGGGGAGATTGTTAGGATTACATTTCATGAATATCAAGTCTCGGTCATTAAGTTTTGTAATAGGTTGCTCTAAACAATTGTTAAGTTAAGTTATTATTATGTTTTCATGTAATCATGTGAAGTTTACATGTTTTGGTAAAGTCTAGGGGGCTATAGTAGCAATATGAGAAAGATGTATGCTACCCTAGATGTAGACTATAAATAGTGATGTAACCCTCCTTTGAGGGTGTTGGTTCTCTTAGTATTACATTGTATTTCATTTCACACACTAGAGTTCCTTCCACTCTCTCTCTCTGATTTCTTTCTCTCTCTAAGATTATATGATTCTATGTCACAAAATGGTGACCTAACACACCAGCTAAGAGTGCTCAAGGGAAGAAAGTAGAAGACCACCTTAGGAACAATAAGACTGATCTGAGTGATATGAATCGTGTTGATTCTAGTATTAGCTCTAGGCGTACTGTAATTAATTCGAATTCTGATGCTACTTGTAAGATCTGTAATGACTGTTTAATTTCTGGTAATCATGATGAGTGTGTTAAGACATTTTTGAATGCTTCTAAATTAACCCCGGTCAATAATGCTTTGAATCATAAAATTGAAAACCGTGTTTGGAAAGCAACAGGAAGGAAGTTTTCTAATGTTGGCTGTTGGATCGATATACTCTGACCAAACTATTATATAGCTTGTTAAGGATTTAATAGCCTTGGATAAATCCTAATCTACTAACAATGAAACACTGAATTACTTTATTAAGTATGCGGAATTACTTAACAAAGCTAAGAAGAATTAACCAAACTTTGATTATATTAACACCTTAAATCTGCTTATAGAATGCAGACTATTACAACTCTAACTTCTCTAAATCGTATTCGTAAACTCTATAAAACTCTATCTCTTCCAAGTCCATGGGTTCATCAGTACTTTGAACCCTCTGTGAAACATCTTCTTCTAGATTCTTTAATTTCCTCCCCAATTTGGAAGAAGAATGTTTCTTTTGTCTCTTCTTTTGACTCTTGGACTTTGGAACCTTAACAGAAGTTCTTCCAGCTTTCCTTTCTGCCTTGACCCATAGTCTGTGGTGAGAAACCAAAGGCCATACAAACTTATGAAGTCTCTTGAACTTCTTCTTCAAAGCCAAAATCTCCTTGGCTTGTGCT
>LBNU01015229.1:0-17771 GCA_014162995.1 Artemisia annua
CAAAATACCTTTATATTGTATTAGGACGAAGTTTAAAAACAAAATAAACATTTCACAAGTTATTTGAAGAATTAATCAAGAACAAGAAATAAGACTTACATACGAAACAAATAAAATCAACAAAAACAAACAAAACAATAAACTTGGTTGCTCCGCCAATAACCTTGTTTTTGTTCGAGTCACGAGCTGACTCTAACCTTAGTGTTTCACGGAAGATAGGGGAAGATTTCCCTGAACACCTTAGGGATTTAAGGTGCGGGTGATAGAGCGATACATCACCCTTAGGGTGGAAATATGTCACGTGGGTGTAAAGGGTGAGTGAAGTGCTTCCTTCATCCTAAATAACCGGGTATATATTGGTTGATGGTAGATTAAGTTGGAAGATTTATAACAAAGATTGAGCTTTTTTCATTTTCATAATAGTATGCCCAATGGCTTCATCCCATGGTCCGGTTCCCATCTTTTGTATTTCAACATCATTCTTCGCCTTCGTATTTCAAACTTGCTTCATCGAAATAATGAAGTGTGCGTTTGGAAGCTGTAGTATAAAAATTAAAAATTATATAAATAGTATGTATTATTAGAATTAAGTATAGAAATAGAATTAAAAATATATAAAATAAAGATATAAAAATAAGTAAAATATAAAAGAATAAAAAATATAATAAATATTAAAAACAGTAGTAAAATAAATGTATAAGTATAAGAAGTAAGAGAAGATGGTATTTTAGAAGTAAAAATAAATAATAAAATAGATTATACACCAAGGTATCGATGATGTAAGTAAGAATAAGATATAAGATCATAAAGTAATAAATATTAGAATATATTACTTAATAAGAGAGATAAATAAAAACGGATATGATAGAATAAATATATAAATAATGATTAAATTAGTAAACAAAGTATAAGATATATAAAAGTATACAAATAAATTGCAAAAGTATATAAATAGTATAAATAAAAGAAATAACTACAAAATAAAAAAAAAATTACAAACATAAAGAAATAAAGTAGGTAAATATGAAAAATAAAATGAAACAGGTATATAGGTGTACAAAAATAAAAAAAAAATTATAGTTTAAATAATTAGTATAATGTATACAAATAATGTAATAGTAAAATAATGGAAAAAGTATATATATAAAATGTATATATGTAAATAATAAGTATAAGATCAATGAAATATGAGTATAGGAATATAAATGAGTTATGAAAGATGATAAAAAAGTTACAATAAATAATAAAAAAGTAAAATAGGGTAAGCAAAACCTAAGTGTAAGGGAAATCTAAATCGGTTTATAAAGAACGAATGAACATGAATCATAACAATAAAATTAACCTACATATTAGTACTTGTTTGAGTCAAATGCTTGTATCAAGTCATAATGAATTTTTGCAGGAATTCCAGGAAGTAAGATCTAGTTTTTCCAGAATTTTTCCCGGAAGCTTAACATGAGAATTCTGTCAGAACTTTCTGACGGCGTCAGGGTTAACACCTGACGGCGTCAGGCTATAATTTTCTGCAATTTTTGAAAGTTTTGTATTTTTCTGGAAACCTAAAAAGTTTTGTCAATTCTTTAACTTATAATCTCCAGGAATTCTCCAAAATATTTATTCCACAAGCATTATATCTTATTATATAGATTTTACCGCCGATTTTACGCGAGGTTGGCCTTTATCTTTTTGAGGTTAACAGGTTATTTTGGACAAGAAGACGTTTATTATTTCGGAAGGGAAGCTTTGAACATTCGTCTATCTTGAAAGAAGATCTAACCATGTTACATCATTATCCACAACAAACGATTCAGGGGAGTAAATCTTAATGAGCGTCTCATGGATAGGAAAATATATGACTAGCACAAAACCGTACCACTAAAAAATTTTCCACCCCAAATATGTGAGGTTCGCCCCTAGAATTGGTAGGAAAAGCATCCATCTTTGGTGCTCTGATGTGAGTACCGGTAGTATCTAGATTCTAGAACTTGCGTTAGGACCATCTCAAATCCACAAGTGAGACTACATTCATGTAGTTAAGATTTACTACATGATAAGAGGCATTAGGATTAACCCATTGTTTTACACCCGTATATTTGTTATAATTACATTGACTTCATTGGTCAAGTAATTTTCCCACACCCTTTGCGTTGTATCCACTTTTGGTACACGATACCCCTAGTACACCCCTCCGAGCCTATCTTTTCATTTCGACCTTTGAGGATCTTACTCAAAGTGAGAATTTGTTTACACCCCACTAAATGTACACCCAAATCGCCTTAGCCCACCTTGTATGCACCCACCTTTGGTGCATTATTGTGAAAACATTTGTTAAACCCTTAGTTAATTATCCGGTCAATTACATGGTTGCTAAGTTAAGTCATATCCTTGTACATATTGTTTTGGGACGATTGGGACTCATGTGTAAAGTACTAGTGTAATGAAGTAATGGGGAAGAACAACATTATTACCCCCATATGTGCTAAACATTTTAAAAGTACTCCAAGTTTTTTGATTATCTTAATTCGAGTCATTAGAATAGTGATTGTAAAGTTATGTAAAGATTCAAGTGTAAGGGGAATGCAAATCCCCTATGATGTATTATTTTGGATGGTAGGGTAAGAGTGTATGAAAAAAAAAATCGAAAAATCAAGAAAAATACAAAAAAATATATATATATGAAAAAAGAAAGAAGAAAAACATACGGACTACCATCCCGTTTCCTTTTATATTCCTTTTTAGTCTTTGTTATTTCATTTTTATATTAAGATTGAGTCGAGTCTTGACTTAAGCAATGATGTAGAGTGCATGTATTTGATCATGATAATTAACTCGCCACCACTAAATACCCCTTATTCCAACCAAACCGTGTTATCATATCCTTACACCTTACGTTACAACCCTTTATAAAGACCTCTTTGATAGTTTATCTTAGGTGCTTACGCCTAGTGGAGGAGTAATTGATCCTTTCCCAAGCCTATGGTAATCTATTTGCTATGACAGGTAGTGAGTGCTATTTTCCGTTTCCATTTATGAGATATAACTTTATGACATTTGAGAGATGTGAGAATCCAAACACTATTTGTGAGGTGCTAGTGTATGATTTCCGTGCTTGTTATGATTAGGGTCTAATAACTATTTGTTGTAATTACTTTTATATTCGTGTTAAATGTCCCCTAACTCATATTTTGATTGGAATAAAAGCTCATTTACTTGAGGACAAGCAAATCCCAAGTGTAAGGGTATTTGATGAGACGAAAAGTGTTAGGCTTTTAGGGGGTCATTTAAGCCCTAATTCGTATAAATGTGATCAAATATTGCCCTAAATCGTTCCTTTTGTCATTTTAGGTACTTTTGAGAGGAATTCTGGAAAACATGCATATTCGGACGTTTTTGGAGCATAAAAGTGAAGAAAACGACAAAGTCTCAAAAGATGAAGATTTACAACCTGACGGCGTCAGAAGTAACAAGGTGACGCCGTCAGAAAGCCTTGACAAAAGAGTGGAAACCAATTATCAAATGACGGGCCAGAGGAAATTTTGGATTTAACACCTGACGCCGTCAGGTGTTAGGAAAAGTAGGTCGTCAGGAGTAAAGTTAAAGAATGACGGCCCAGAAGGATTTATAAGGTGACGGCGTCAGAAGTGGATCTAGGCCATCCGAGAAACCTAATGGCGGCGAGCTGACGGCGTCAGCCCTTATAACCTGACGCCGCCAGAGTGTAAAATCTATATATAGTTTTCTAATTTTCATTCATTAGGGTGGAACTTTGTGGAGAACTTTTAGGGCAAACCCTAAAGATGAATTTTCTGTGACTTTTAGGGTTTCCAACCCTTGGAACCCTAGTGCCTAATTAAAGATAAGTCTTCACTTTAATTCAATCAATATGTCTATGTGTTGGTTGTCTATCTATCTTGCTTATCTTTCAATTAACATGAGTAGCTAATTTCTCTAGTGTTTGCTTAGATCTAATGAAACCAAACTATTAATTATTGGTTAATTGGTGTGTGTTGTTGTTTGTTGGGATGATTGTTTCATCAATGTTAGGCTCAAGAAAACTGGCCAACCTCCTTTATGGTAACGTGCTTGAAAATCTTGGGAAACATGTAGTCGAGGCATACTAGGCTATTAAGGTAGTATTTAACGCATGAGCCACTGTTTACAACCCCTATGGTTGTGCCGTGCATGGCATAGGGCGAGATAAGAGCTCATAGAATTGGAGAGATATGTATGCCACTCCATGAGTTATTAGGAATACACCCTTCATCCACGCAAGTAACATACATATCAATTAACCGGTAAAAGATAGTTAAGGAGTAATGAAATCTTAGTAAACACAATTTTCTCCATATTGTTTTCACAACCACAATAGTTTAGATATTTATTTTATTTTAATTTGCAAAAGTAGTAAACTTGGGTTAGTTGACTAGCAACTAATTTCGCCCTTCTTCCAAAAACCAAGATTTTAATTGCTTTCATAAAAAAATATAAAAAATACAAAAAGAATCTTCCTTCCACCTTTAGACCTATTAGAGTAGCTTTTCTATCCTAACGAACACTATTCCCTGTGAGAGAACGATCAATCCCCCGTACTTACCACTATCCTATACTACATCGGTCAGGTACACTGCCTGGTGGGGTTGTAAGCCTCTTGAGATCCCTCGAGAGGTAAAACCTGTTGTAAGGTTACAAAACCACGCATCAGTTATTCTTTGTCTTATATAGAAAAATATTGTATTAATGACTTGAGCTTTGGAAGGTGTTAGTAAAATGCAAAGACATATATCAAAAACTTGATTTCATTTATATAATTTTACATGATCCATCTAAAAAAAAAAGTGTATGTGTGTGGGTGGGGTGGGGGGGGGGACAAATAAAAAGGCCGAAAGCTAACACCAAACCTAAGAGCAATAGGTACCTTGACACCAGGTTATTCAATAACTCAGTGCTACATCAGCGCCACGTCAGCTTTAACGTTTCCACAATAATACACCAAAAAACACCCCTTACCTTAACTTACCTATAACTCACTTTCACCTCAATTATTTCAATTTCAACCCCAAACTTTAACAAATACTTCATTTAAAACTAACGTAAACATTTATAAAACACAAATTACATTAACCATTATACTTAACCACAAATTACATTAACTACAATAATTAAACATAAAACATCTGAATTAAACTACGATACTTAAACATAAACTACGATTAAACTAAACTACGAATCAAGAAAACGAATCATCCGACACATAGCCCTTGTGACTCGAATAGGAGGCATTCGAATCGTCCTCACTCGATGGCACACGGGGAAATCCCATTCATATTCGCCATTCTGCTCGACGGTTTCTCCGAGCCTGTTTAGCTCTTAAGTACGACTCACGAGCTCTTGCCACACGTTCTTCCTCTGCTTGAACACGTAACAATTCTTGCATATCTTGCTGAAACAAGTCTTCATCAGTCAACCCTCTCCAAATGGGTTGGTATTCCACTGGTGGATTGTTCACCGGTTGATCGGGTTGTTGTTGGACAACCGGTGGATTGGGCACCGGTTCATTATCTGGTGTGAATACCGGAAAGATGTCTTCCGGTGGACTGTTCACCTGTCACACCCCCAGAATCGGGTCCAGCGGAAGCTTACATGTCGCTGGGGGTAACTCAATTGGTATCACAACACAAGTACAAAGAACGGTTTTCATCTTAGTCATTTAGAATAAAATTGTTTAACAAAAACGTTGAATTTACATTGTTAAAAGTAATGCGAAAGTAGGCCCTCAAAATAGTTAAAACGGTCCCTAAATGAACATCAGAGTCTTCTATGACCATGCCATGCCCTGCCAAAACCTCCAGTAGTGTGCCATTGCTTAATACCTGAAAATACATGCTAAAACGTCAACACGAGGTTGGTGAGTTCATAGAGTTTAATGAAAATGAATTGCATTAGGATGAAGATTTCCCAGCGAAGGCATTGTAAATCCACCCGGTTCCAAGTCTCGGCCATAACAAGACTTGCAACCTGTGTGTTTACAACCCACCGCCAAACATGATTTGGTTTATGTAAACAATTGTAATATTTGAGCCAAAAGTCAAAGATATGTGTAAATATACAACCATGTAATGTAGGGGTATCATGCCATACCCAGGCAATGTACGGGTATCATGCCATACCCAGGCAATGTAGGTATCTCTATACTCATGAAATGTAGGTTGTAACATATGAACACTTAAAGCATTTGAATAAACAAAGAAACATTTGAGTAAGGCAATTGGTGTTTAAGTAAGCAAGTAGCATGTTTAAGTAAAACAAGTATTGCATTCATGTAAAAATGAGCATGTATTCTCCCCCAAAACAATTATAAAACAAGTTAAAATAAGAGGCATGAACTCACCTTAGAATGTAGTGACGTAAGTAACACAACGGTGCCAGAAAGTATGGCAGAACAGTTACAGAAGTATGGCACAACGATAAGGAATCGGTACGACCTAGGAAAATATAATAGTGGCGTCTTAGATATTTAACGAGAAAGTACAAAATAACTTTTATAAAAGTATTTATTATACTTTTGACATTGTACATATTTTTGTAAGTTTACAAAATATTAAAGTTTAGGTTTTATTAAAGATAGTAACAAGCCCTATTGATAAGTTATCCTAGGGTCGGGTTTATGTCACTAATAATCCATTAATTCCGTAAATCATTATGTTTTGGTTCTTATGTCCTCGGCAAAATATTTGAATGTATTTACCAATCCAAAATAAGTCTCATGGTCTTAAATATCTCATAACTTATATCAAATTTACTAATGTATAGTCATATGTCAATGCAGAATTTTGGACAGCATACTACAGTCTCGCCAAAATAGTGATAAGTTGAGTTCTATAACTCGGTTTAGTGCGGGTCTCGCGGCATTGATTAGATTAAAGTGTTAACTAAAACTTTTATTCTTTGTACAACAGAGGGTTCTATGCAAATTTTAAGAGATTATAGCTAACTAAGTTCAGTGTGCAGTTTTCGACATGTTTTACCATTTTTGCTCTCATTTACTCATCGGGAGGAGTTATGAGGTGCTCCATCCGGCGAAACGATCACAAGACATAGCTCTACCGGCTTATCTCATTGCCTTAACCTCAAAGTTTACTGAGATAATTAGTTTAATTATTCTTTGGGGCTGTTCAGTATTTCAGCTTCATAAGTCATATCTAGAGCTTGTTCTAGTTTATTTTCATGATTAAAATTTTATGTACAACGTCATATCTTGTCAAAGTACATATAAGACTTGTACAAGGTATATAATTTACATCAACATGAATGAAAGACTTGAAAACTAAATATAGACTTACAAATTCTTGGATGGAAAACACCAAAAACCCAAGAACCACTACCCTAAATCTTTCAATCACCAACAAGTCCTTTCAATCTTCAACCCCACTTGTGGTAGCCTTAGAGAATTCTTGTACTAGGCACCTCCAAGACCACTTAACTTCAGCCCTAGACAGCTTATATATCTTCCAACTTAACCTTGTAATTTCCAAAACAACTCTTGAACTATGTAGGAGTCACCAAGGTCCTCATCTTCTTAATATTACTTGTAGTTTAATTCAAACTAGATGATGATACTATTTTGATGGTGATGTACGGATGAAAAAAAGAAAACCAAAAGAGGTGTAAAACTTTTTATCTGAATTTGTATATGAAATGATATAATGGATAAGTTAGGGTGATTAAGCACATTGAAAATTACTAACAAATGACATGTGTAGAGGTGATGTTGTAGTCGTGGCACAAGGTGCATAAATGTGTAAAATTGTATTTATCTAGTATTAATATTGATATATAATGATAGTTCAGTGATTAGAGGGTATAGTTTGATCCCGGTAATTACTAACGTTAAGCCCTTAAGTCGCGAAACTTAAAACCGGGTAACATAAAAATGTAATACTTATGGATATGTCTAAACTTATCAATATACTCCAACTAGGTATATTAAAAGTGGGATAAGTATAACGAAGTATGTTTTGTTGTGTCGGTACGAGCTGTGTGTAGTTTTTCACGTTTTGCAAGATAATTTCTCGTTTTCGAATCAAAGAGTTCGAAAAAGTTCAAAAATAAAATATAGTAATAATAAATATAATTTATTATTAAAACGAATCCGAAAAATTACGAGTGTGTGATACGACATACGTGGTTAAACTCTCTAGGTAAACTTAATTTACTTAAAATAGGATAGTAAGTAAAATGTAAATAGTAAAATAATGACTTGAAATCTTCTCAGGGAGTGAATAGTGTTACGTGAATAGTAAAATTGTCGAGGTTTGAAAAATGACCTGAAATTGTGATTTATGACATCACCGGTGCATTCGGAATCATGCTGGAGCTTGGGAATTGCTTGAAAAAATAATGGTGGCTTGGGAATTGCTGGGAGAAGTCACGGTGAGTTGGGAATTGTTGTGAGAAGTCACGGTGAGTTGGGAATTATTGGGATAAGTCTTTGCGAGACATTGTTGTCGAGAGAGTTAATAAATTTTATGTGTGTTTGTGTGTGTTGCGTATGTATAAAGCAGCCAGGGGATAAGCCTGTATATAAGGCCTTTTTTGCATTTGAAAAGTTTAAAAATATCCCGCTTCTTATATTGAATTTGAATTTTGAATATAAAACTTAACGTTTATCTACACGTGTTTTTTAATTTGAATTTTTAAAGTTTAAAAGATCCCGCTCAGTTTTCAAATTTGAATTTTGAATTTAAAATATATCCCGCTTTCAATAAACCCCTATTAATACCATACGATACCATTCAATTTTTCACACACTTCAATATCTACATCATTTTACAATGAATAATCGTTGGTCAATGGAAGAAGAAAACTTGCTAGCTAACGTATGGCTTGAAGTTCACGAATTTAGAGACCTTGTGAATGAACGTTCTTTTTGGAATGACGTTACACAAAGATTCAACGATCAGACTGATGGTGAGCACCGTAAAAAAAATAGTATTACGACTCAATGGAATAGAATCAACCTTGAATGTCATAGATATAATGCTATTTACAAAGAGTTGCAGCGTACAAGTCAAGACCCTTGTCGTCTCAGCAATGCAAACCATATTTATCATGAACGCCATAGTGGGAGAGGGTTAAAATATCAACATGTGTGGTTCATTCTGAGAAACACGTGGGCATGGGACAGAGACGATGAGTAATGGTGTTTTATGTTAAGTATTTTCGTATCGTATCTTTCTGTTTTCCGTATCGTGTCTTTCTGTTTTTCGTATCGTGTTTATTTGTTTCCTGTATCATTTGTAACTTGGTGTAATGTTGCTTTAACTTTGAAATTGAATAAAAGGCTTAACGGTAGACTTTGATTTATAATCACAAGGGGGCCTTATGAAATTTTTGTTTCTTGAAATCTAATAAACAAACATACTTGTGAATCTAGACATTTTTAAGGGGGTCAAAATGAATTTTATTTTTGAATTCTAACGGCTACTTTCCCTCCTTGTACTCTTTAACGCAGCGTCATTCCCTTAACTTGGCACGTTAACGTGTCAATAACGCCGGAACATGGTACCTTAACGCACCCGTTAACGCCGGAAATTTAATCAATAACGTGGGTTCACGTTAAGGTACCGCCTGCTCTAAAAAACCAAATAATTAGCCCAACTAATTAGCCCATTAACTAAACGACATGACCAAAACCACAAAACGGCATGCCATGCAACAAAACAACGTCGTTTTATGTTTTTCCTATCCAAAACGGCGTCGTCAGGGTAATTATTGCATCATAGAAACGGTTATCTCGATTGCATACATAATTGCATCATACTAGTATAATTTAGGACCGGGTAAGTAAATTATGTATAAACAAGTTGCGTGGATGTATTTAATTGTATCATAAGGAGTCAATAGGGTCAAGTAAATAAAGTAAAGGGGGCGTTATTATAAATGCATTGATATAGAATGGAATAAAGTCCGCTATATAATAGCTATTTTTGTAAGAGGAAATTCTTTAAATAGACCAAAAGTACACAAGTACTCACCCTAGCTACCTCAAAAATTCTCACTTTCCTCATATACCCCAAGGGCGACTATCTCCCAAAAAATCTTGGGCAACTAACCTAGAATTGTGACACGTGTCACTTTTGGTGTCCCATTATGTACTTGCATAGTACAACTTTACCTACTAATTTCTTGCTAAAATTACTAATATACCCTCAGTGACTCATTCTCTCTCTCATTACACCAGCCCAGATCTGTCACTCTCTCTCGCTCTCTCATTACACCCTCACTCACTCACTCCCTCTCTCTCTCTCTTATTACACAAAATCATTTACCCAAAACCAAAACCTAGATAAATACACCCTCAAAAATACATAAATGATTAACCAGAAATTAAAAATAACCACATAAAAAGATGAAAACCATCGCTCCGGCGTTATAACCACATAAACGAGTCGAAGCGACAAAAAAAACCCATCTCCACATAAAAAATACCATCCGGCGTCTGATGATGAAACATCTCATCAAAAGTTGATCTACTCGAAGCGAATCTGAGTTGATCTACTCGAATCTCTAGAAGATTCGGACGAGTTAAACTCAGTGAGTCAAGACATCGACTCGAATCTCTAAAAGTTGAGTTCGGCGAGTCGCGGATGAAATATATAGATCTACATATAGAGGGAGGTGAGATGTATATGCTGGTGGTGGCGGTGTATGGTGGTGATGGGTGGTGTGACCGGAAAATAGCCAGAAAGTGGTGGCCGGTTAAGGTGTTGGTGATGGGGTGGGGCCGGTTAAGGTGTTGGTGATGGGGTGGGTGACGGCTAACAAGAGAGAGGGAGGAAGAAGTAACCCTAGATTGGTTATTAAGGTGTATTTATATACCCAAGTTTAATATATAGATCTGCATATATAAATAGGGGTCTTCTTTGTTTACTTGTAATAAAATGTACTGTTATAACATGTGATTTTTTTTTATGGTGCATAACTGATGTTTGTGCCTATCTTTGCAATTGTTCATTTACCATATTTGTACTTGTTTATTCATCAATTGAATGGTGGTCGGAGTGGGTGGTGGTGGCCGGAGTGGGTGGCGGTGGGTGGTTGTTAGAAGGGAACATAATAATCAAAATGTAAAAGTTTAGAAGCAATAAGTACAAAAATAAATGTGAGGGTATATTAGTAATGTACTCTTTAAAAGACAAAATAGCAAAAGTCGCCCAAGAAAGTGGGTCCAGTTGCCCAAAAAATTAGTGGGGTTAGTTGTACTTTGCAAGTACAAAGTGGGGACACAAAAGGGACACATGTCAAGATTCTGTGAGAGTTGCCCAAGAATTTTTGTGGGAGAGTCGCCCTCGGAGTATTTGGGGAAGATGGAAAATTTTGGGGCATGTGGGGTACACACATGTGTACCTTTGGGGTATTTGAAGAATTTTCTCTTTTTGTAACGTACGATCAAAAGAAAACCATAAAACCTCTAGGGCGATATTAAGAGACTATCGGAGAGCGGCAGTAGCACAATCTTGATGGAGTTCATTGTTCGTTTTTCGATCACGGTTCTAATTCTTTCAATTTGATTTTTCTTTTTCAAACAACTAGTCATTGTTTTCTTGTTAAAAATTTGCATGCATAACAAGTTTGATTAATTAACCTGCATGTGTTGTATTAATCAAGTACATAGTATATACAGACTAGTTAGAAATCTATCAATCAACGAAGTCTGACAAACGGGTACATGAAAACCTATCCTGGGAATTCAGGCGAGTTTGATAGATTTGCGAAATCGAGTACACCTAAAAAAATGTTGCTATAAGTAAATTGTGCTACTCGATTTTTTTTGGTAATGTTACTCTATTACAGGTTTCTTGATTAGTTTTTTTTATCGATGTGCTTTCGTTACTTGATCCATATTATGTGCATGCATGTTTATACTTGTAATGATTATGACTATATTCCCAGAAAAGAAAAAAAGTTGTTAGACCCAAAAACCATATGATCTGAAATTGAGAAATATATTTTTGCTAGTTTTTAACCGTTAAAAAATGTGTTTTTTATTGTTGATTACCTTCTAACTTCCTTTCTTGATTATTGTTTAGTAACAGTTGTATTGAAAGCCTTGACAAAACCTGTTACAATGATTCAACACCCTTTCAACGGAAATAATAACGGAGGAGCTGAATTCATCCCTCGTCAAAGTGGTTCGAACTCCCAATTTGACAACTCATATAAGAAAAACAACTCAATCACTCAAATGTCAATGAGTATGACTTCTGCTGGTCAACAGTCCAACCGCTCATGTATCCCTGTAAGTAGAGGAGCCACCCATATATACTACAAGACAAGAATGTGTCAACAGTTTGTTGAGGGGAGATGTCCTAAGGCCGCTGATTGTTGTAATTACTCTCACGGCCATAATGACCTACGTGAACCAGTACTAAATTGGCAAGAAAATGCTAATAATAAAGGTGGAAGAAATGGAAGTGGGAATTGGAATGAGGATCATAAGAGGACTCCTCAAAGGGGAATTTGCTGGAAGTTTTTTCATGGGGAAGAATGTCCGTATGGAGAAAATTGTGGCTACTCTCATGATGCTACTCAGCTCAACGCTGGTACAGTTATGGACCCGAGACAAATAAGAGAGAGTTCTGTGATCGATATCAAGACTGTGTTTGACCATGGTCAAAGTCAAACAAAAGCCACGACTGTCCAAGTTAGTAGTCATCCAGATGTTTTACAAACTTCCGTGAAGAACAATTACTGGAAAACTAGAATATGCAGCAAGTGGGAAACGACTGGGCACTGCGTGTTTGGAGATAAATGTAACTATGCTCATGGGCTTGCAGGTACACATTCATTTTGCTTTTTGCTATAATCATAGTGTATTTATATGTTTAGTTGTTTTATGTGACAAAATGAACAACTAGACAGTTTAAAGAAGTAATATCAATACGATAGGAAATTATGTTTTCCAAATCCGGGGTATTCATTTAAATATCATATTTTTGCTTTCTACCCGAGTCCATCTATTTGAGCCTGCACCATTTTATATGCTAGTTTTTGTTAGTTTATGTACATGTAAGAACACACAACGCGTGGGCTTAAAATCTTGCGGATTCATTAGGGGTTTTAGCACAGCTATTCCTAATGAACTAATTAACTATAATTGTCATTTAACACAATGTACTTGTCAATTCCATGCATACTTACTATTCCATCTTGTTTGTTCATCTATTTTCCAGAGCTAAACACACCGGTTGGACTTATTGAGGGTGATGGTTCAGTTGCAGCCAATGGGGTCCACATTCCCATCACTGAACCATTAGTTACTCATTCAACAGGGGCTGCTCCTGTACACATAGGAAGCGAGTTATTAAATTTAGCAAAGAGAAAGGTGAAAGGCATCTACTGAGACTGGATTGATGATGAATATGAAGAGTAATGTTGGAAAATATAATGACAAAACATAGTTAAAGTTAGAAGATTAGTGTTAGAAATTGCAAGTTAGAAAGTATATGTATGTATTATGTAGTTTATGTAAAAAGCATGTATCCAGAAACATGTATATGGGCTGGGTCATAGCCGAATATGGGTATAAACGATTATTTAGGTTTAGGAACGGTTGTGTCAATTACTTTTATTGAATGGATGTGTCTCTTGGCATGAAGGCAGCGATTCATCTATTATATATAGGACTAGGATTTCTGTAAACAAAGCAACCCTTCCACGTTTATAATATATCAGTTTTAAATACTACCTTAATAGCCTAGTATGCCTTGGCTACATGTTTCCCAAGACGTTCAAGCACGCTACCATAAAGGAGGTTGGCCAGTTTTCTTGAGCCTAACATTGATGGAACAATCATCCCAACAAACAACAACACATCAATTAACCAATAATTAATAGTTAGGTTTCATTAGATCTAGGCAAACAAAAGAAGAATTTAGCCACACATGTTAATTAAAAGACAAGCAAAAGAGATAATCAACCAACACATAGACATATTGATTGAATTCCTCTCAAAAGTACCTAAAATGACAAAAGGAACGATTTAGGGCAATATTTGATCACATTTTACAGAAAATTCGTCTAGGGTTTGGTGCCAAAAGTTCTCCACAAAGTTCCACACTTAATGAATGAAAAATAGAAAACTATATATAGATTTTACATTCTGACGGCGTCAGGTTATAGAGGCTGACGCCGTCAGCTCGCCGCCATTAGGTTTCTCGGATGGCCTAGATCCACTTCTGACGCCGTCACTCTCTATTCCTCTCTGGGCCGTCACTCTTTAACTCATAACCTGACGGCCTACAACTTCTAACACCTGACGGCGTCAGGTGTTAATTTCCAAAATCTTTCTGGCCCGTCATTTGATAATTGGTTTCCACTCTTTTGTCAAGGCTTGCTGACGGCGTCACCTTGTGACTCTGACGCCGTCAGGTTGTAATTTCTGCTTCTTTTGAGACTTTGTCGTTTTCTTCACTTTTATGCTCCAAAAACGTCCAAATATGCATGTTTTCCAGAATTCCTCTCAAAAGTACCTAAAATGACAAAAGGAACGATTTAGGGCAATATTTGATCACATTTATACGAATTAAGGCTTAAATGACCCCTTAAAAGCGTAACACTTTTCGTCTCATCAAATACCCTTACACTTGAGATTTGCTTGTCCTCAAGCAAATGAGCTTTTATTCCAATCAAAATATGAGTTAGGGGTCATTTAACACAAATATAAAAGTAATTACAATAAATAGTTATTAGACCCTAATCATACAAGCACGGAAATCATACACTAGCACCTCACAAATAGTGTTTGGATTCTCTCATCTCTCAAATGTCATAGAATTATATCTCATAAATGAAAACGGAAAATAACACTCACTACCTGTCATAGCAAATTGATTACCATAGGCTTGGGAGAGGATCAATTACTCCTCCACTAGGCGTAAGCACCCTAAGATAAACTATCAAAGAGGGCTTTCCAAAGGGTTGTAACGTAAGGTGTAGGGATATGATAAACACGGTTTGGTTGGAATAAAGGGTATTTTAATGGTGGCAAGTTAATTATCATGATCAAATACATGCACTCTACATCGTTGCTTAAGCCAAGACTCGACTCGATCTTAAATTAAAAATGGAATAACAAAAACTAAAAAGAAACATAAAAGGAAACGGGATGGTAGTCCGTATGTTTTTCTCTTTTCTTTTTCACTTTTTTTTTTGTATTTTTCTTGATTTTTTGATTTTTTTTTCATACACTCTTGCTCTACCATCCAAAATAATACATCATAGGGGAGTTGCATTCCCCTTACACTTGAATCTTTACATAACTTTACAATCACTATTCTAATGACTCGAATTAAGATAATCGAAAAACTTGGAGTACTTTTTAAATATTTAGCACGTATGGGGGTAATAATGTTGTTCTTCCCCATTACTTCATTACACTAGTACTTTACCCATGAGTCCCAATCGTCCCAAAACAATATGTACAAGGATATGACTTAACTTAGCAACCATGTAATTGACCGGATAATTAACTAAGGGTTTAACAAATGTTTTCACAATAATGCACCAAAGGTGGGTGCATACAAGGTAGGCTAAGGCGATTTGGGTGTACATTTAGTGGGGTGTAAACAAATTCTCACTTTGAGTAAGATGCTCAAAGGTCGAAACGAAAGGATAGGCTCGGAGGGGTGTACTAGGGGTATCGTGTACCAAAAATGGATACAACGCAAAGGGTGTGGGAGAATTACTTGACCAATGAAGTCAATGTAATTATAACAAATATACGGGTGTAAAACAATGGGTTAATCCTAATGCCTCTTATCATGTAGTAAATCTTAACTACACGAATGTAGTCTCACTTGTGGATTTGAGATGGTCCTAACGCAAGTTCTAGAATCTAAATACTACCGGTACTCACATCATAGCACCAAAGATGGATGCTTTTCCTACCAATTCTAGGGGCGAACCTCACATATTTGGGGTGGAAAAATTTTTTAGTGGTACGGTTTTGTGCTAGTCATACAATTTTCTATCCATGAGACGCTCATTAAGATCAAGGTTTCACTTCCAAATGTTGTAAAAATTTTTAAATTGGCGCTAAAATTGCCCTAACAAACATTTCTCTTGGTTTTATTACAAATTTACTATCAAACAAAGCAAAACATCAAGCGTAAGTGTATTCTCAACAGTATGATTGTGTGGTCAGAACATCTTGGTTTAATCTGTGGTTCCTGTGGGTCTCGTTTCAGGTGTCAGGGTCATGGTCTTGGTTTTGTCCGTTTCGTTCACCATATAGCATTTAATTGAATTTTACCCACCCATCAACAAACCACATTCATGCACAATTAGTTTGCACGCGTCTATTCACCATATTATACTATACATACATTTGGCCAAAAAAAAAGTATTGTTCATAAGCCATCCACAAACAATATTTTTTTCTGACAATTTTGTAGCTACCCAATAAAGCAATCCTAGTATTTCGACAATGCAAGCATCTAAGCTGGAAGGATAAAATCTATTTTTACAAATACACAAATACCAAAAACAGAGCATCAATATACATATACATACATTAAATAGCCATGCATCAACAATCCCATAAATTCGAAGAAACGTCAATGTTCCTCAATCAGCTAAACATTATTACCTTCTAGAAAAATCATAAAACAATAGGCAGTATTTCAATGGTAAGCAAACAATGCAAAAGGCAAAACGTCGTTCCGTAAATTAGCTGAAGCGGACTTATAATACATCATAGCAATAAAATACTTACCTGAAAATTGAGTGTCAAGTAACACGGATTCAAAGATTTTTAGGTCACAACTATTAGAAATAAGGGTATAGATTAGTGTGCATGAAGGTTGGTGAAAGAAAGATCCTGATAAAGTATTAAAAAAAAGAGGGGGGGGGAGGGAACAAATAAAAAGGCCGAAAGGTAACACTGAACCTAAAAAACCAAACTATTAGCCCATTCACTAAACGACATGACCAAAACCACAAAACGGCATGCCATGCAACAAAACGACGTCGTTTTATGTTTTTCCCATCCAAAACGGCGTCGTGTGCACGCCTTATGTATAACAGGGTAGTTATTGCATCATAGAAAAGGTTATCTCGATTGCATACATAATTGCATCATACTAGTATAATTTAGGACCGGGTAAGTACGTAAATTATGTATGAACAAGTTGCGTGGATGGATTTAATTGTATCATTAAGAGTCAATAGGGTCAAGTAAATAAAGTAAAGGGGGCATTATGAATAAAGTCCGCTATATAATAGCTATTTTTGTAACGTACGATCAAAAGAAAACCATAAAACCTCTAGGGCGATATTAAGAGACTATCGGAGAGCGGCAGTAGCACAATCTTGAAGGAGTTCGTTGTTTGTTTTTCGATCACGGTTCAAGGTAAGCATTCTATTTTTGAATCGATAATCTTTTTCAACGTGGTTTTAATTCTTTTGATTTGATTTTTCTTTTTCAAACAACTAGTCATTGTTTTCTTGTTAAAAATTTGCATGCATAACAAGTTTGATTAATTAACCTGCATGTGTTGTATTAATAGAGTACATAGTATATACAGACTAGTTAGAAATCTATCAATCAACGAAGTCTGACAAACGGGTACATGAAAACCTATCCTGGGAATTCAGGCGAGTTTGATAGATTTGCGAAATCGAGTACACCTAAAAAAATGTTGCTATAAGTAAATTGTGCTACTCGATTTTTTTTGGTAATGTTACTCTATTACAGGTTTCTTGATTAGTTT
>LBNU01015229.1:18313-29243 GCA_014162995.1 Artemisia annua
CTCGTTTCATAGTTTTTAGTCCGATAAAGATACCAAATTCAAACGCTAAGTAGTTATCGATCTTCTCTTAAGAAGGTTTGCTCGAGAAATGTGGTCCACATCAAGGATATTGGATACATACAAAGACTTTGGAATACATAGACATAAGTTGACGTGCATTTCATGCGTCCAATCTAGGATCATCCACATGTAACTTATGCACGACCAACTTTAGACTTAACACTAGAACTCATAATCCATAAATCTTCAACATACATCCTTATTATTATTATTGATGATTTTTATTTTTATTTTATTATTATTATTATTATTTTTTTATTTTTTATTTTTTTTGCTTGCCTTAGTAACTTCTTAACTCCGAACTTTCACGGTTTCAATCCAAGACCTACCGCCAACTGCTAGGGTTGGAATCTAGGATCCAAGGCCCGATCTCAATCCGAAGTCTTAAAGCACCTTAGCTCATACTGAATAACGGGCTTTAGGGTAGCTCCGAAACCACATGCGTACTACGCTTATACAACGAGATACAATACAATACAACTCAACTGGCGTGTATCCTTGATGTGTACCCAATTTTTCAAGCAAAGATTCTCTTAAGAAGATAAAGAACTACTCATCGGCTAAACCTAATATCTTTAATTATTTAGCACATATATGGGGTGAAGCAATTTTGTGGGAACAAAAAGACATGAGTACCTTCGATGAGCTTTAAAGAGATCCAACTTCTCCATGCTTAGCATCTAACTTCTAAAAAAAACTTAATCATTTCACGTTCTTCAGGGCGGAATTAGTTGCTAGTCAACTAACCCAAGTTTACTACTTTTGCAAATTAAAAATAAATATCTAAACTATTGTGGTTGTGAAAACAATATGGAGAAAATTGTGTTTACTTAGATTTCATTACTCCCTAACTATCTTTTACCGGTTAAGTGATATGTGTGTTACTTGTGTGGATGAAGGGTGTATTCCTAATAACTCATGGAGTGGCATACATATCTCTCCAATTCTATGAGCTCTTATCTCGCCCTATACCATGCACGGCACAACCATAGGGGTTGTAAACAGTGGCTCATGCGTTAAATACTACCTTAATAGCCTAGTATGCCTCGACTACATGTTTCCCAAGACGTTCAAGCACGTTACCATAAAGGAGGTTGGCCAGTTTTCTTGAGCCTAACATCGATGAAACAATCATCCCAACAAACAACAACACACACCAATCAACCAATAATCAATAGTTAGGTTTCATTAGATCTAAGCAAACACTAGAGAATTTAGCTACTCATGTTAATTGAAAGACAAGTAAGATAGATAGACAACCAACACATAGACATATTGAATGAATTAAAGTGAAGACTTATCTTTAATTAAGCACTAGGGTTCCAAGGGTTGGAAACCCTAAAAGTCACAGAAAATTCGTCTTTAGGGTTTACCCTAAAAGTTCTCCACAAAGTTCCACACATAATGAATGAAAATTTGGAAAATATATATAGAAAATAAGTTCGGACGGTGTCAGCTTATAGGGCCTGACGCCGTCAGCTCACCGCCATTAGGGTTCTCAGATGGCCTAGATCCATTTGGGACGTGGTCAGCTTGTAAAACTCTCTGGGCCGTCTCTCTTTAACTTAACACGTGACGGCCTACATCTTCTAACACCTGACGCCGTCAGGTGTAAATTTTTGAAATCTTTCTGGCCTGTCGTTTGATAATTGAATTCCACTCTTTTGTCATCCTTACTGACGGCGTCACCTTGTGACTCCTGACGCCGTCAGGTTGTAATTTCCAGCTTCTTTGAGACTTTGTCGTTTTCTTCACTTTTATACTCCAAAAACGTCCAAATGTGCATGTTTTCCAGAATTCCTCTCAAAAGTACCTAAAATGACAAAAGGAACGATTTAGGGCAATATTTGATCACATTTATACGAATTAGGGCTTAAATGACCCTCTAAAAGCGTAACACTTTTCGTCTCATCAGGCATCGGTTATAAGCTTTTTCCTAGTGGTGCAAGAGATCTTAAAAACGTTGGAGTCACCTTCATCTATCCTATTTCTGAACCCCGATGGAGAGCCTCACCGTGCCTTTCTCAAGTTCCTCCATAAGGGAGCTATCTACTAGTCCTAGGGATTCTTGAGGCTCCTTGGGGACTTCATCCGCGTCCTCCCCATTGCTTGACCCTTGTGTGGACGAGTTCTTGGTAAAATCCAAAAGTTTTTTTGTTACACCGTGGTCATCTTTGAGAACGTCGCCTTTATCCTCATCATCCCTACTCCTAGTTTGCTGTTGGTTCGTGTCGGGTTTAGGAATAGGTATCGTGGTAATGGTATTCACGAAGTGGGTTGGCGTGGAGGAGGTGGAGAGTTCCCTAGTTTCTTTTCCATTTGGTGACATATGTTTAAGGAGTTTGCTAGGGCTCTTAATTTTCACAGATGAAGGCGGTTGATTAATAACGGTAACGGACTTGACCTCTATGGCTCGTGTTAATTTACTAGCAATGTGATCATTTATAACATTCAACAGGTTACCAACCTTGTTATTCATGTCGGCTTGCTGTTGTCTGAATTGATTCTTGAGTTTTGAGAGCCGTGTTTCCTGGGAGAGAATAAATTTTCGCAGTGTTTCCTCATAGCTTTGTTCGGGTGTGCTCAGAGGGGGGTGATGCTCAGACCACATGAGTGGGGGAGAGTTATTGAATGATACACTTTGGGTTCGGTTCCAACTGAAATTTGGTTTATCCTTCCATGCCTCATAAGCCTCGTTAAATCCCTTAGATTCCCGATTAATAATGGGCCATTTCTCCCCTGCTTTGTTGATGCGCGAAGATGCGAACTCCTTAAAGGCTTCTTTGGGGAGTTCCATGCAGTTATGAGTGTCGTGAGGACCATTACATAATTTGCATGAAGAAGTGATTTTGTTTACTTGGCTTGAAGGTTTAGGAGCTTCAGAGGATTTCATGAGAAACTTGACTTGGTCCTCAAGTTCCATGATCCTACAGTCGGGAGTGCTTGAATTATTCGAAGGCAAAGATATTGCCTTGACCGTTTTGTTCAAATCACGGGGATCATTCCAACTTTCGTTGTCATAGAGAGCAAGATCTTCTATGAGTTCCCATGATTGTTCCGCACTTAGATCACTTAGCTTACCACCGGCCGCTTGGTCAATGGTTTGCCTCGTGGGGATATTGATATGGTCATAGAAGATTTGGACTTGTAGCCAAAGATCTATGCCATGGTGAGGGACTTTTTGGAGTGAGTCCTTGAATCGAGTCCATGCCTCGTAGAGGGTTTCGCCTTGACGTTATTGGAACATCAACATTTCATTCCTTAGCTTGGTAGTTCTCCCCGGTGGGAAGAATTGAGCAAGGAAACGAGTGGTGAGATCATCCCAAGAGGTGATGGATCCTGCGGGTAGACGTTCTAGCCATTGACTAGCTTGGTCTCGCAGAGAGAATTGGAAGAGACGCGATCGGGTCGTCTCTCGAGTGTTAACATCAAGGTCTATGGAATCTATGATTTTGAGAAAGTCCTTGAGATGTTGATTTGGATCTTCGGAACGAAGTCCATGGAATACACATCCGCTTTGCACCAACTGGATGGTGTCAGATCACAAGGGAGACACATCGGCTCCTTGAGTGAGCTCAATGGTGTTTCGATAGCCTTGGTGGCTAGGACGGGAGTATTCTCCTAAAGTGCAGGCTCTAGGAGGTTGGTTGGGTTGTGGTATGTTTTGTTGTGGTGGGTTGTTGGGATCAAGGATATTACCACCTTCCATGACGTTGGATGGTAATGGTACGAACAAAGAAACGAAGAAAAAAGATAGACTAAAGAGAACCTAGAAAAACAAAATAAAAATCTCACTAGAAAGGAATCTAATGAGTAGACCTAACAAAAATAAAAATTTCCAACCTAAAAATAACTTTCGGCCTGGCCAGCGCGCCAAAAAAACTGAAAATGGTGTGGGTTTTTGCAAAACCTTTTGCAAAGAAAGGTTTTTACTTCTTCAAGGGATCTTGAGAAGGCTTGCCATCCCGCAACCAGGGCAGTTGTACTGAAACCGAATGGTAAGGTATAGTTTGGTAGTGGCATAAAGAAGGGGGCAATGATGCCATAGAGAAATGTTTCGACGGGTGGATACGGATAAACAATGGGAGGTCTTCATGGATGACTTCTCGGTCATTGGGGATCTTTTCAGACAGTGATACTCTCCCACATGTGGTACACTATGTAACAGCGGTGGAGACACCAATTTTGTCTAAACTGGGAGAAGATGCCACACTTTTTTGGTACAACTGGGAGGCATTGTCCTCCGGCCATAAGATTTCCAAGAATGGGATTTTGGGTGACAGGTATGATGTCAATTGCCAAATTACCTCATCCCACCAGTGGGTTGTCGTTATGATTTGAAAAGCTACTCCTAATTAAAAGGTTCTTAAATTTGGTTGAAGGGGGATGATTTCCTTGTTTGTATTTAATATTAAAAATGGAAAGCCATAAAAATTCTCGGTTTTTGAAAAAAGGAGTGGGTGGAATTTAAGTTTTTGCCAAGTCAACTTACCCAATAAAACTACAAATGCCCAAAATAAATAAAATAACAAGAAAATAAAAGGTTGTGAAACTTATATGGAGAAAAGCGTGTTTTCTTAGATTTCATTACTCCCTAGCTATCTTTTACCGGTTGATTAGTTTGTTACAATTGTGTGGATGACGGGTTGTATTCCTTAATACCATTCGTAGGGCCGTGCACGATCTTCCCTAACTCTATAAGCGCATACTTCATCCAACGGCGACACGTTTAGTATCCAAACCATGAAATCACTAATAATTACTTATGCATTAAATACAACCAAATTAATCGTAGTACACATCCGATTCATGTTTCTTAGAACGTTCAAGCATGTTACCAATTGGAGGTTAGCCAGTTTTTCCAAGCCAAACATCGATATCACCCACCCACAACAATTAATAACAAACCATCAACCGATAATCAATAGCTAGGTTTCATTACATCTAAGCAAACACAAGAAAAATCTAGCCTAGCATGTTAATGTAAAGACAAGCATAAGATAAAATCAAACAACACATAGACATATTGAATGATTGATGGAAGACTTATCTTTAATTAAGCATGGATGAAACAAGGGTGGAAAACCCTTGAAAAACACAGTAAATTCGACCTAGGGTTTATCCCTAAACTTCTCCCAAAAGTTGCACACTTTAATGAAAGAAAATCCTAAAATATATATAGAATTTACATTCTGACGGCGTCAGGTTATAACTTCTGACGCCATCAACCCGCCGTGTTTAGGGTTTTCGGATCACCTAGATCCACTTCTGACGCCGTCACCTTGTAATCCCTTCTGGGCCGTCTCTCTTTAGGAGAACACCTGACGGCCTAGACTTCATAACACCTGACGCCGTCAGGTGTTAATTCTTCAATTCTTCACTTGGGCATCTGGTAAAGTCTGAATCCAACTCCTTTGTCATCAAGTGACGGCGTCAGCTTGTAGCTCCTGACGCCGTCAGGTAGGATTTCCAGCATGCTTTGAGACTTTGTCGTTTTCTTCACTTTTATGCTCCAAAAACGTCCAAAATGCAATGTTTTCCAGAATTCCTCCCAAAGGTACCTAAAATGACAAAAGGAACGATTTAAGGTAATATTTGATCATAAAATAACGATTTAGGGATTAAATGACCTCGTAAAAGCGTAACACTTTTCGCCTCATCAAAATTCTACACCATCTGATTTCTCACAAACATCACCACACATTGATACACCACCTCCTCCACCTTCACCTCAACACACTGATGCACCATCACCCACACCCACACCTCAATACACTGATCCTATCCCCAACACTGATCCTTCTCCATCCACTTCCAACCAACACACTGATACACCACAATCATCTCAATCAACTCCCAATACACCTGATACTTCTACTTCCACTCATTCCACAACTATACCATTACCACCACCACCACCACCTCTCAGAAAATCAACTAGACAATCTCATCTCCCCATCAAACTTCAAGATTTTCATGTTACTCACCCCAAAACCAAACATTCTACTCACTCCTTAGTCAAATTTCATCATTCTAAATACTTCAACTATCACAACATCACATCACCTCATCATAGACATTTCATCAACACCATCAACAAAGCTGTAGAACCAAAATCATATACCCAGGTCTCTAGAGACCAAATATGGAGAGATGCAATGGATAGAGAGCTTTTAGCACTGGAAACCAACAACACCTGAACTGTTACTACACTTCCTCCTACCAAAAGAGCCATAGGCAGCAGATGGGTTTTCAAGATCAAGTATCATTCAGATGGTACCATTGAAAAATTTAAAGCAAGGTTGGTAGCTAAGGGTTTCACCCAACAAGAAGGTACTGATTACACTGAGACATTTGCCCATGTAACAAAGATGGTAACAGTTAGGGTTTTTCTAGTAGCAGCCATTCATCACAATTGGCACATTGCTCAATTGGATATCAACAATGCATTTTTGTATGGGGATCTCAATGAAGAAGTATACATGGCTCTTCTTCAAGGTTACAAGAACACTGCCAATATCCCCAATCCAGTTTGCAAGCTAAAAAACTCACTTTATGGACTTAAACAGGCAAACAGACAGTGGTTTACAAAACTCACAACACTTTTAACCAATCATGGCTTTACTCAGAACTATGGTGATACATCTCTTCTCACTTACAACAAGGGTACTGATTTTTTAGCTTTGGTTATCTATGTTGATGATATATTGCTCACTGGAAACAATCCTACTCTTATCAAACATTTCAAACAACAACTAGATCTTACTTTCAGCATCAAGGATCTAGGAAGTCTTAAATATTATTTGGGATTAGAATTTCTAAGGAACTCAGATGGTCTCACCATGTCTCAAAGGAAGTATGCCCTTGACTTATTACAGAGTGCAAAAGTTCTTGACATGAAACCTTCTCATATACCTGTTGATCCTATTGTCAAACTCAATGAGACTGATGGAGAACCTCTCAGTAGGCAAGATGCATCCACTTACAGAGCAATTGTGGGCAAGTTGCTTTACCTCACCATTACAAGACCAGATTTGTCTTTTGCAGCTCATGCTCTTAGCCAATTCAGCCATAACCCCATATCTCCTCATTGGAAGGCCCTTATTAAAGTTCTAAGATATATAAAGCTGTGCCCTGGTCAAGGTTTGTTTATTCCTACTCATGATACTCTCAAGTTACAATCATTTTGTGATAGTGACTGGGCAAGTTGCCCTGTCACAAGGAGATCAACCACTGGTTTCTGTATCTTCCTTGGCAAAACTTTAATCTCCTGGCAATCCAAGAAACAAGGTGTTATTTCTAGATCATCTACTGAGGCAGAGTACAGGGCACTAGCAAATTGTACATGTGAGGTAACTTGGCTTCTTAACCTCTTACAAGCCCTGAAAATTCACACACATAGTCCAGTACCTATCTACTGTGACAATCAGTCTTCTATTGCATTAGCTTCTAATCCTATTCATTATGCAAGGACCAAACATATTGAACTTGATTGTCACTTTGTTAGAGAAAAGATCAAGACAGGCACTATTCTACCCACTTTCATTCCTTCTAATCAACAAGTTGCTAATGTTCTTACTAAAGGATTGAGCAGATCTCCATTTCATTCATGTGTTTCTAAGTTTGGCATGTGTGATCCATACACACTGCCAACTTGCAGGGGGGTAATGGAGATAAAGTGCAAAGTGGGCAAGCTGGACCATCAAAGATCATCAACACTGTGTTATCAACCAATTATATTCACCATTACAAGTGCTTAACTACATGTAACAAGATGTGATAGTTTCTTGTGTAAAGTAGCAAGTAGTGTAGAAAGTCAAACTTAGTCAAATGTCTGTTATGTTAGTTGTCTTCCCTCTTTTGTATATAAACGATTGTAATCTCTCATTTCCATTTTAATGAAATGATAATCTTTTTCACCTTTTACCATTTCTCTCTGTTTATCAAAACTATTTACATGATGTATTCTTGTAATGTTCATTCATAAAATAATACACAGAAATATTCATATCACAATCTCTCTTACATGGTATCAAGAGCCTTTGTCAACTGATCCCAACAAACCTAAACTCTTCTGCCGCCGCCTCCGGCCGCCGGCTACATGCCAGAGGTTCGGAGGGCTCCCTTTAATCCTTAACCTTTGTAAATGCTATAGTAAACCCCACCCATGTTTTGATGTTTATTTGTGAATATGAATATTTTTCTGTGTATTATTTTATGAATGAACATTACAAGAATACATCATATAAATAGATACTAGGAATAGACTATTTAGGGTAAATTGCTAAACTCTAGCTAATATAATCAATATTAAAGTACACTACTAATTGCCAATACATCAGGCTTATCCCTATACCCAACATATACACATCATCGAGCTTATCCCTACACACAAATATACAGCTAACATTTCTCAAGCAAGCCATAACAATCTATTGTCTATTTGAAAGAGATAAATAACTAAATTACTATAGAAACATATCCGTAGGTATATAATTTACTGGCACTTATGTAGTGACAACGTATTGTGGTGTCATATTTCATTCTTTTGTTAATTATTATAGTTGATGAGGAAAATTCTTTTGCATACCCTTATTTTGGTACATACCAATGGACAAATCCCCACCATCCATCCTTTTTAATCTAATGGTCAAGATTAATCTAAGATTTAATATTTTAAACCTATTTTTTTCTCAGCTATATAAAGTTTTATTTTTATTTTTTTTTCCTATTCGCTGATTAGAGCGTTTTTCAAGCGGTGAAGCTTATAAACTCGAGTCGTAGTCCCAACGAGGGTTGAACTGATCTTGTCACTCAAAATCGTGAGATATGTGAAGTGAATAGGTTTTAAAAGATGATTTGGTTTTGATTATACTACAACGACAATTAAAATGCAGTTAAAGTAAAGGAAAGCAATAAAGTGACGCAAATAAAATAAACAAGTAAAGTTGCATGAAATAAAGTGACTTAAAGAAAGCGATAATTAAAGTGCGAAAAGTAATTAAAAACGGTAATTGAATTTAAAGACAATATGTTCGCAAAGCGACTTGAATAAGTTCACTAAATATGAGCTAAAGGTTTGTGACGAATTATTTTCCTTTCTCGAGATTAGTTGTCAATTAATCTTTTGAAGAGGTAATAACTCTAGACAAGTGATTCAATCGTTCTCCGCTTTTGTTCTTCGAATAATAAAATCACAAGTCTAAATAATCTTAATGATTATTAATCACAAACATTTAACATCCACACTTAGCTCGCAAACCCGAGCCACTAAGCAAACACGAATTAAACTACTCGAGACTCATTTTAAAGAAAGTAAAACGATAAGGAAATAAAAGTTAATCTTGGAAAATAAATTGTTTTTGGTATTTTAGATTTAATAAACGAAAATAAAAGTTTACTAAGCGAAGGAAGAAATATAGAAGACTTGAAAACATTAAATGCTAATAAAGTTTTAATCTAAAAATGCAAAGACATAGAAATTAAATAAGAAAACGATGCTTAAAAGATTTTTAGAAAATTCGGCAGAGTTCCGTTTAGGTTTAGAGAAATAAAGACCTCACTCGATGGAACGATGAGGGGAACTCGTGCCTAACTCGGCATATGAAAAGAAACGACACTAGCTAAAAAAATATTAGACACAAGACCTAAAAAAAACATACTCGCTAAAAATAAGTTCATACTCGCTGAAAATCATAGACCATACTCGCTGACACAAAAGTCATACTCGCTAGGAATAGGAATCATACTCGCTAAAAAAACTTCTGATACTCGCTAAAAAACTGACCCTACTCACTAAAAATCCCATACTCGCTAAATAAAATGTCATACTCGCTAACTTGAACAACCATACTCGCTAAACATGGGGTGATACTCGCTAAGAATGGACCATACTCGCTACCCAAACTCGCAGAACTTGTCCCATACTCGCTATACAAACTCATACTCGCTAAAGTAAGTTTCCATACTCGCTGAAACTTGTTCATACGCGCTAGGACTTTATTCATACTCGCTAGAAATCTAGAAAAATTCCATACTCTCTAAACCCTAAAATCCATACTCGCAAAATTAAGAAAAATGTATTGGAAACTTTTTTAACATGAACAAAAGATTAAATTCTTATGAAAACTAATAAAAAAATAATATAAAACTCGTTTAAAAAGCTAAATAAGCTCAAAATAAGCTAACGACACCAACAAAAAAGGTTCTACCCCATACTTTCTATCTTATTCGAACCAAAATAAATAAGCATGCAAAGGTGACTAAAATCTTATAAAAGCTTTTGTAGATGATTGAAATAGATGTAAAGAAAGATTGACAATAAACTTGTAAAGATTTAGAAAGAAGATTAAGCGTGATAATAAGCTAGAATTAAGACATGAAAATAAGCTTGCACTAAAAATAAAACTTACACTAATACACCAAATAAACTAAGACTAACTTCTACTCCCTACTCCTACTAGCTTCAAAATGAAGCCATCCAAAGGATATTTATCATGCTAGGGGGAGCTTAAGTTTGCCCTCGTGTACATTTTTGCCCCCTAGACTTTTACATCACATGAAAACATCGTTAAACTTCTATTATAACACTACTACAACTTCTAAAAATTAAACGTAGGTCCTTGTAACTTGAGGTAGCGTGTTGACGTGTATTCCAAAGGTCTTCAAAAGATTTAAAAGTGACATCTTGCTCAAATGTGGAGGACTTTTCTTGAAATTCTCTTTGAGCTTCAGTAAAGTGTATCATGGATTTTTCTTCGAGCCTTTAAGGAATAGATTTGTCTTGGGCTTTTCTTAAGTAGATATCATCATTGACTTGGCTTTTTGACACTTTTCCACATCTCGTGCTCGTTTTAGGCTTTTTGGATGA